>JAOTRH010450789.1:0-30593 GCA_034768845.1 Heliamphora exappendiculata | reverse complement strand
CTGTTCGATCTAGCCAAGACCAGCTACTATAACGATGTACTACAATCGTACCAATAGAATGTCCGGGTCCATTACGAATGTGAGCCTACCTGTATAATCTATCAGAACCTTTTACCCGATCTACCGTGCAGTACGAACTGAGTCAAATACTGGATAGAGTAAATGAACTATGCATTCATATATCACAAATATAAGTATGAAACCATAAATGCAAAATTATCTCAAATGTTTCTCATTAATGTTCCAGGGATCCAGAATAAAATACATAAAAAGCATGACTTTTCAGTATACATTCCCAATAGATCAGTGATGGGCAAACTTTGTAGGGTACCCAAATAGTCAATTGAAATAGCAGAGAACGAGGTGAATTTGGCAGCCCTGATGAGGGCGATCACTGATAAACAGAGAGCCATAGAGCAGCAGACCCAGGCTCAAGTGCAATGTCAGGCGCAGATCCAGGCAATTCAGACCCGTTTGTCAGTACTGAATGAACAACATGATGACCTGAATGGTAACGAGAAAGACTTTTGGGATGACAATCAGGTCCCTGATGGACCGCAAGTTGTTCCACTGCCACCACGGAACCCTCATCAGGTGATACTCGAGGAAGAAAACACTGCCCAGTCCAGAGAGTCTGCATTGGTTGAGAAAATTGATCGGATGGAGAAAGTCCTTAGAAAGGCCAAAGGGATCGAAGAGTACATGCTAGATGTGGGCGGACTATGTTTGTTCCCAGATGCTAAGCTACTAGAAAAGTTCAAAATGCCGGATATGGAGAAGTTTGACAGAACTAGAGATCCCCAAATTTATCTCCGAGTGTATGTTGGTACCCTGTCACCAATGGGAATTGATGACCAGTTGAAGGCCCAACTTTTTCACCGATGTCTTTCTCGGGCAGCCTAGAAATGGCTCCTCTCCCTCGATGTAGCAAAGATCAAAACTTGGGAGGACATAGCTACGACATTTGTCAGTCAGTATAGTTACAATGTCCAACTAGACAGTACCCGAGAGCTCGAAACAACTCGACAGGAGAATCGGGAGTCTTTTGTTGATTTCCTAACCCGGTGGAGGGGTAAGGCTGCCAAGATGAAAAATTGGCCCTCTGAAAAGAGAAAGTGAGGATAGCAGTGAAGAATCTGCAGTCTCCACTGAAGCAGTATCTTATCACTCAGCCGCTTTCTACCTTTGAATAGCTGTTTGACACTGGGGTACAAATTGAAGATGCCATTCAGTCTGGGGATATCGAGAAAGCCGAACCAAGTCAGAAACCTAGGAGGATCTTCCCCAAAAATAACCAAAACCAGTTTGCCGCCACCAACCTCGTGTCTCGCTCGAACGAGGTAAACATGCTGAACCCGTCTTCTTCTGCCCAGCAATCCAATAATACCCAACAGTCAAACAATGGTCAACAGCAAAGGCCGAGGAGGGTCTTCACTCCCCTCAACATTTCTTTGTCCATCACCCTGATTCGACTCGTTGAGAAAGGGCTTATTAGGCCATTGGATCCCATGCCTGTACCTGATCCCCTACCACCGAGGTTTAATGCCTCTCAATATTGCACCTTCCACCGAGGTCACAAACACCTAACTAATAAGTGCTTAAGGCTTCAACTTGAAATCCAGAACCTCATCGACAACAAGGTGATCCCGCCACCATATGTCACCTCGAAGCCGAATGTCACGACTAACCCACTGTCAAATCATGCCAAGTAGGCTGGGGTAAATTACATGTCTCTGGGGGAATCAAAAGACCCGAGCTGATATATCTGTCTAGCATACTTGCTATGCCTTCATGTTTCAGTAATTGAGGATCAGACAGCATGCTCATTTATCATGGTTAGAGGCAGTTAAGACAAGATGGAGGAATGGAATGATGGTGCTTAGGAGTGGTATCAGACAGCATTCCCAGCTATCCAACTGGAAGAAGAAGAGCGCGACAAAGAAGATGATTAGCCTTTGGATTACCCAGCCCGACCATATGGGTTTGGTCACGTGCTCGATGGCATTACCCTTCCCCATCTTTTTGAGGAAGAGGTATATGTGGATGAAATGCAATCCTATTGGCTAATAAGAGTTGTGTTGAAGTCTAACAGAGCAGAGTGGACCAATTTTTGGGCCACTCGAGAATAGTTGGTGGACTTTATCGAATAGAACATATGGGAAGAAATTGATAATACATGGGCCATCGGAGATGATGAGGAGAGAAGAGGAAGAATGGCAATCACTGATTTAGGAAATTTGTAGGCATTCGAAAACCCTCCACTTGTGAACGAAGTGTGATAGACCAGCGACACAATAACAGGATTATAGGATCCCGAGGAGGGGATAGAATATCTGACCAGAAGCAGGCGACATTTTAAGCCAGCCCAGCTGAAAAAAGGGCAACCAAGTGGAAAAGGAAAAGAAAAAAAACATGAAGAAGAAGATGATACGGTGCTGAAGCAGTTAAAGAAGATGCAAACTAACATCAGCATTTTGGGGCTACTGATGGCCTCACATAAACACAGACAAGCTGTGCTAAAGATTTTGAATAAAGTCAGCGTTCTGATAGAGGCCACTCGAGAGCAACTAATAAGACTTATTCGGCCGACGGTTGAACTAAAATTCATTTCCTTTTTTGATAAAGATCTACCAACAGAAAGAAGGAATCACAACAAACCATTACATATTACTGTTAAGTGCCTAAACAAATGGGTCCCTGTGACTCTTATCGATAACGGGTCTGTATTAAATGTATGTCTGCTTAGAATAACACTCTGTTTAGGACTCAAGACAGAGCATTTCATACCGAGAAATCAAGGAGTCCGGGCTTATGACAACACAAGAAGGGACGTACTGGGACTGGTGTCATTTGCTATATCAGTAGGGCCCTTGAAAACATCGATCGAGTTTCATATACTAGATGTACCGACATGTTTCAACTTATTGTTGGGTAGACCTTGGTTGCATGACCTAAGTGTCTAGGCTGTACCATCTACTCTACATCAAAAATTGAAACTGATAAGAAATTGGGCAGTTCTAACTATTCACAGAGAAGATAGCAGTCATCTCCTAAGAGGAGGAGAGGGCTCAACTTTGTTGGAAGTTCAGCATAGTGAAGATGATGTATCACTCAGTGGTTTCCAATTTGATGAAGCACAGGCTGTCCAGATGCTAATGAGTGAGGAGGAAATGTACATCAATCCGCAGGCTATAACAATAATGAGGAAAATTTCCTTTTTCCCTGGTATGGTATTAAGACGTAAGCAGCAAGGAATCTCAGAACCCGTTCAGGTATTGTCGACTTCGCACCGTTTTGGCCTTGGGTATGAGCCAACGGAGGAAGATTTGGAAAGGCCTAAGAGGGGATGGAATGCCAATTATTTTGGAACGCTCAATGGGTACTTCGTCAAGAAAGGGAAAGATTTCCTGTATTGCGGCTTTCTAGAGCCGTGGATCAACGAAGAAACCAATCAAAAGCTGCCAAAGCTGGAGATCTTTTTCGGCCATCAGTTGTTTGACACAGAAGAGGAAATAGTGAAATGGGAAGAGAATGAGGAGAAGATTCAAGGAGAAGATTGGCCTGACAAGCTCGATGGAATCAGCATGGGAACATGGTTCAATGAAAAGATGACACAACTGCATGTAGTCGATTCGGACTGCTTCATGATGGGCTTCAACGCACCAGTCGACTACACCAAGCTCATTGTTGATGCAACTGCAAAGGAAGTGAAGAATTGGACCAGTGAGTCTTCTGATGTACACATTGTCTGTTCTGAGTCCAAGTTTGAATCTGAGTATGTGGTTGAGGGCACATCTGTTTGTGCACCACCCCTTGTTTATGCTGACGACTTTGTAATTCCCTCTGCTTTTAATGAAATGAACAAAATTTCTTATTACTCTACTTTATTTAATTTATTTCATACGCTCTCCGACAATTTTAAATTCTACAGGGATATCCCCGAAGAAATAAAACTTTTAACAAAAAGAGAAAAAAAAATGCATGCCCAACCTATAATTGAAGAAACTTTGTCAATAAATTTGGGTAATAAAAATAACTCGCAAAATGTTCAAATTAGTTCTTCTTTATCCTTAGTTGAACAAGAACAATTAATAACTTTGTTAAAAGAATTCAAGGATGTATTTACATAAACTTAAGAGGATATGTCCAGAATTGATCCTGACATTGTCCAGCACCATATTCCTTTATACCCTGACGCCAAACCAGTCAAACAAAAACTAAGACAGATCTGGCCAGAATGGGCTCTGAAGATTAAAGAAGAAGATGCCAAACAGATCAACGTCGGATTCTTAATGGTAACCGAGTATCAAAGTGAGTGGCTAATATTGTCCCGGTGCTGAAGAAAGATGGACGTATTTGAGTCTGCGTAAATTTTTGGGACCTCAACAAGGCTAGGCTAAGGGACGACTTCCCGTTGCCACAAATCGACGTCTTAGTAGACAGTGCGGCAGGGCACGCCGTGCTATCATTCATAGATGGCTTCTCTGGGTACAACCAGATTCTGATGGATCCTAAGAATAGAGAAAAGACGACATTCACCACGCCTTAGGGCACCTATTGTTATCGTGTAATGCCGTTTGGTTTGAAGAATGCAGGGGCAACCTATAAAAGGGCTGCCACTACCTTACTGCACGACATGATACATAAGGAGGTCGAAGTATACGTGGATGATATGATAGTCAAATCCAAGGATCAGGATGGTCACATCATAGCACTACAAAAGTTCTTTGAAAGGATTCGAAAATACAAGATGCGACTCAACCCACAAAAGTGTGCCTTCGGAGTTACTGCCGAAAAAATGCTTCGATTTATGATCATTCAACGGGGTATCAAAGTGGATCCTTCAAAGATCAAGGCAATCTTGGAAATGTCTCCTCCAAGGACTGAACGAGAAGTCAGGGGCTTTTTAGGTAAAATACAGTTTATCTGCCGGTTTATCGCAAAACTGACAACTACCTGTGAGCCACTCTTTCGTTTGTTAAAGAAATGAGTCGAATTTGAATGGGATCAGAAATGCCAAGACGCCTTTGATGCCGTACAATAGTATCTGTAAAATCCACATGTTCTAGCTCCTCTCGAACCTGATAGGCCACTGATTCTTTATTTGTCAGAAACTGACTCGGCTATGGGATGTATGCTAGCACAAGAGGGTGAACCTGGAATCGAAAAGGCTATTTACTACTTAAGCAAGAAGATGACAAGGTCAAAATACGATACACGCCACTGGAAAAGACATACTCGGCCTTGGTTTGGGCATCCAAAAAACTAAGGCATTACATGTTGTCTTTCACAGTAAATATCATCTCCCGAATGGACCCATTGAAGTACCTGTTTAAAAAGCCAGCACTAACAAGAAGGTTAGCCCAATGGTTGCTATTGCTATCAGAGTTTGATCTTCAATATGTCACCCGGAAGTCAGTCAAGGGTAGGGTAGTGGCAGAATTCCTGGCCGATCAACCAGTTGAAGGAGGTGAAGATACAGAGTTTTAGTTTCTTGACAAACAAATGATGAAAGTCGGGGATGATAAGTGGACTCTATATTTTGATGGCGCATCCAATCAATATGGCTATATAATAGGAGTCCTTTTTGTCACCCTGATGAATCACATGTTCCGTTGTCTCTAAAGCTCAATTTTAAAGTGACCAACAATCAGGCTGAGTATGAAGCATGTTCAACTAGATTAGAGGCAGCCTTAGAACTAGGGGCAAGGAAGCTGGAAGTCATCAGAGATTTAGCATTGGTGGTTTCACAAGTGAGAGGAGAATGGAAGGTCATGGACTTAACCTTGATTCTCTATCATCAAGTGCTAGAGAAACTGATACCGTGTTTCGAATTAGTGATATTTACCCGCGTGCCAAGACTGCAGAACAAGTTCTCCGATGCACTGGCTACCTTAGCATCCATGATTGACATACCACCTAGGGCTCGAATGAGGCTTTTGATATTTGAACAGAAGAGAAAGCCAGCATACGAGGTAACAGCCGCAATCGAGGAAAGCACCGATGACCTTCCATGGTATTTTGATATTCAAAATTTTGTGCAGAAAGGAGAATACCCCAAGTTTACCAGTAAAAAGGATAAAATGGCGATACAATGACTATCTGCACAGTTTGTCATTTGCGGTGGTAAACTGTATAAACGAGGACATTCTGGGGTCAATAAGATATGCGTCAACAATGAAGAAGGTCAAGAATTAATGAAAGAGATACACGCAGGAGTCTGTGGGCCACACATGAGTAGAAATATATTAGCCAAAAAGATCCTGCGACAAGGGTACTTTTGGATGACCATAGAAACAGATTGTATACAGTTCATGCGAAGATGCCATAAATGTCAGATTCACGCAAATCTCATGCACGTTCCCCCAACTCAGTTATATGACCTGACGTCGCCATGGCTTTTCTCGGTATGGGGCATTGATGTAATCGGTAAGGTAACACCGAAGGCATCAAATAGGCACGAGTTCGTCTTAGTGGCCATTGACTATTTTACCAAGTGGGTCGAAGCAGCCTCTTACTCGGTACTGAAAGCCTCCCATGTTGCTAAGTTCATCAAGCAAAACATCATTTACCAGTACGGAGTTTCCCATGAGGCCATCTCAAATAATGGCTCACATTTTCAAGGGGAAGTCATGGATCTTTTTTAGGAATACCAGATAGTGGCTCACAAATCTTCACCATATTAGTCGCAGACCAATGGGGCCGTCGAGGCAGCAAACAAGAATATCAAGAAAATTCTACAAAAGACAATTAACTCACACAAGGATTGACCGAAACATCTACCATTCGCACTTTGGGGATACAGAACATCGATCAGAACTTTGACTGGAACTACGCCATACTCTTTGCTGTACGGGATGGAAGCCATGCTTCCCATCGAGGTGGAAATTCCTTCACTAAGAGTAGTAGCCGAGGCCAGTATTTCAGAAGCAGAATGACAGAGGAACCAGAAGGAAGAATTGCTCTTGTTTGATGAAAGAAGACTGCAGGCTCTGTTTCATGTACAAGGATATCAGAGGATGATAGCTCGAGCATTCAATAAAAAAGTCAAGACCCGGGATCTTAGATAAGAGGATTTGGTCCTTAAGAAAATCAATGCTCCTATTTTTTACCCGAGAGGCAAATTCAAGCCAAATTGGTCCGGACTGTTTCTCATCAAGACCATCATGACCAGTGGTGCAGTCATTATTATGGATTTGGTTGGTAATGTATTCTCTACTCCAGTTAACCTCGATCAGCTCAAAAAGTATGATCCTTGGGGTAAAAATAAAAATAAAATAAAAGCTCGCTGAGTTAAAAATTGAAGAGGTAACTCAGGCAAAAGTTAGAGCATCCCGCAAGGCCGAAAATCCGAAAGAAAAACCTTGGCAAAAGTTAGGGTATTACAAAAGGAGAATATCAATTCCTGAGTGTAAACCAAGCTCGAATTACGTTAAGGCCTAATTCCATCTTTTTGGATACGTAGGCAGCTTCTTCTAATAAGTCTTGCCACATTCCTTGTTCTTAACCATTTTTGAATCTAAGTAAGATCAGTGCAAATTTGTTTCTGAATTTTGATAATAAAGTCATTGAAAAACTTTGGAGAAATTTGATCCATTTTAAACATAAAAGCGATAGTTTTCATTACTTTGATCAGAGTTATAAGGTTTTTGAAAATAAAGGGGGGAGGCACGTAAGTTCTAAACTCTACAAACAAAAAAAAGGGAAAGCTATGAAATTTTCAAAACAAAACAAAGGTCCTCAAATCCTCCTCCTCTTTGCCACTTGTTTTCCCTCTTCTCTATCGTTCTTCTCCTGATCCTGCAATAGCCACATCTTGTATTCATCTGAAATATTGGGACACTACAACTCTTACATCTCCATACGTGAACGAGAAGGCCAGGCATCCTGATACAGTACTAGAAATGGAGCCCACAGCGCAGATGAGAATAGACGGCCTCAGATACTGGGAAAGATGATCTGACTGCAACCGACTTGCCGCATAATCCGATGGGGGTAATAGAAAGTAGTTTGGCATAGACCAACTAGCAGAACACCCAGATGATCCATAGTAGTCAGAGTCATGGCAGGAATCCGCCACCAGTAGCACTACCAAGTAATATCTGGGCCAGTCAGAGAAGAAAGGTACTGTCGCCAGGCTGCCTCGGTATTGCATATCTGATAACAGGGACGATATAGAAAGGCTGAGGCACTATGCATATCAATGGGTGGTTTCTGCACAAGATTTACCTTCTTCATCAGCCAGATCTGCAGCAAAAGTTAGAAAAGTAAGACGAGAAGCCTTCAGTATGACAAAAGTCTGATAAAGGGAGAGGTTTTGAGCTCACCTGAATAAGTAAGGGGCTTCCAGCAAAAGTAGTGGTCTCTCCACGATGAATGGCACCTAGACCCAATAGTGCCTCAACCAAGACAAGTGGTACAAAATCCTTCTCCATCTACATCTAATCGATAATGTCAACTAATGCACAGCTAACCTGCCCATCAGAAGGGACAAGAAGATACTAGGCAAGAAGAAAGAAGCAAAGTTCATAGCGTCACCGCAGCTGAAAGTCGAGGTCACTAAGGTCATCGATGGGATGGAATCTATCAATGATCCAAGGTATGTTGACGCAGTCATCTTGTGTCAGAAGAGAGGCCTCCATCCTAGATAGACCACAAAGCTGTATCACCTGCTGTTGAGTCAAGAAGAGAAAGAAAGTTGAAACAACAATGGAGCTTCGTGGGCCAAATCCAAAATAGCAACGAACTCCTCCACAATCGGGCATAGCTCTTCAAGGCCGAATCGAAAGACGTGAGATTACGGATCCCACGGTTGTGCAGCTGTTAACAGTAAAGGTCTGTTAATCTTCACGATCCTCAGTGAGAAAAGGGCATTGAGGCCAAAAGGGGCAAAGTTTAAACGTTCAATATGGGAGAATGCCTCAATCCATGTAGAAAGAGGAGAAGCCATCTGAGTCAGAATAACAGAAAATGGGGCCTTCAGGGCTGTATCTATAAGGTAAGAAAAGGCAAGAAATTAAAATTTTGACAAAAGGCACGTTCAAAGTAGAGACCGCCACCATGGAGTGGGCGATCGCCAACTCTGAAAAGCATAATACAGTGACATCAGCCTTTTGACCAGGTGACCGCCAGGTTGAAAATAGTAACCGCCATGTCAGTCTCCTTATAAGTGGCAACTGCCATGTTGTATTATGGCGACCGTCATATTTGAACACAGTGTGTGTGTGTCAGTTTGCAGTTTGTGTGATCTGTATAAGTTGTGGCATTTGAATTATGTATCCAAGGTAGTTTGAGCAGTAAATAAAGAAAAGTCATGCAACGGATGAGTACGTGGAGTAATAAATGGCACGAAGGCCCAAAATACATCAGAATGTATCAAAATGTAATCGGGGCACCCATACCTAATAAAACAACAAACTGGGGCACACAGGCCCATGGAGCAGGTAAATGTGAAAAAATGTGTCAAATTGGGGCACGTAGGCCCATCAAAATAAATATAGAAGAAGATAAATAAAACTAGGGAATGAGGGGGAGCTCTCTCTCTCTCTTAAGTGTGCCTCGGGCGGACTCGGCGGGAGGAAGGGTCGGCCTCCTCCAAGATATCATCCTTGAAGAGTCTGTCAAAGTCATCGCCATCATCACTGCCAGAGGACGAGACAACTCTAGACCAGCTCCAAGCAGATGAGACTGATCCTCTAGAACGAGCTTGAGAAGACGCCCAGGAACCATGACCTCGAACCGAGGCTGGGGCTAGAGTAGGAGAACTAACCGAAGCCTGCAGTGGTACTATGCCAGCAGCTGGTACCGAAGGTAGTCAAAAGAAAACAAGGATCAGAACAGAGTACCGAAAAAGGTGTAGAAAGGTTGAAAAGAGTTATGACGACACTTACTATAGCTGTTGGGGTAAAAGTGATGTCGGCCGCTCGTACAGTAGCATCAAGATGACGAATCAGTGCTCTATGACCTGTAAAGACCAGCAGCAGATGATCTAGCCATGCCTGGTTAACATGTAAAAAGAAAGTCAGGCAGTTTGAGTAAATAAAACAAAGAATGCAACCAAAAATAAGGAGAAAGAAAAAAGACAAACCTGGCTGAGCTCAGCCCGGAACTCAGGTGCTAGTGGAATGGGAACTGGCAGAGGGAAGGGGTGCCGTATGCTACTGTCTGAATCTCCCACGGGATCTCTGGGCCCCTCATCCCTCTAGTCGCGGCATCATCACCAACAGCTCTAGCCGCAGCAACACCAGCCGCAGCAACCTCCAACACCTGTCCTCTCCTCCTGCCACCAGGGGCAGCCGGGTCGAGTCCTAGAGGTCCCAACAGATGTGCCCGGGCCCAGGTTGTGTAGTCTCCCTCAGCCACCAGCAACTCTGCAGCAGGAGTCCCCACCAGCTCCAATAGAAGATCTACCCGGCCTAGATGATCAGTCCAGCGCATGCAGAATGGAGGGACCAACTAGGATCCGAAAGTGACCCAGGCCGAGCGACTGGTGAACCACTCGCTCTTCTAGATAGTACTCCCGTATAAATGGGCCCTCCAGCAAGATACGTCTCGCGATAATGTCACGGCTGCGCATCAAGTCTGTGCCGGCCCAATCCTCTACCCCTTGTAAGATATCTTAGTGAATCTATAGAATACAATGAACAGCGTGTTATATAATAATTGATAAATGCAATGATCAGTGAACAGTATACAGTGAACAGTGCAGTAAGTAGCATAATGGAGGAAGCAGTGTACAGAATAGTAAGCAGTAAATAGAGATACCTGGTCAGGGGTCAGCCGGTCTAGTGATACCCGAAATCGGTCGATATCCTTCCCCCAGCCTTCTTCCCCTTCAGCCCTCGGGACCACCGGGCTGCACGGGGAAGATTGAAGGGTCCGCTGAGGAGTTCGCTGGGACATGAAGCCCGAGGAACTCGTAAGTCCACAACTATAAAGAGGAAGATGTCAGCAGGCAAATGATAACAAATAAGAAAAATAAACGAAAAATTACAGAAGCTAAAGCCATACCTCCCAGACCCTCTAGTATCCCTCGATCCTGAGCTCCTGGGGGAATCGAGTCAGAGTCCGCATGAAGCTGTAGAGAGTAGTAAGAGTGGCTCCTCCCCAGTCGAATGTAGCAACGAGCTTGAGGCGAGAAAGGGCACCCAGGTAGTGAAAATGTACGATATTCTCCTTGTTCGAAAATAAGGAGGTACCAAACATATACATCAAGAATCCCCGGGCGACCCACTCAAAGTGGCAGGGCTTGGTACACTGAAAATGCCTGAAGCGGTCAAAGAACCATATGTATATGACCCGATCGCAGTCCATCTGTGCGGGAATAGCTCAAAGAAAGTACATCAGGGCATCAACAGACTACGCAATGGTGGAATCAAACGGAATAGGGGCACCTCTAACCTGGATGCCGGTAATAAGAGCGACATCCAGAGGAGTCAAGGTGGCCTTAAAAGTGGTGAAATGGAAGGTGTTAGTGGTATCCCACCACCGCTCCGCCAGGGCAGTCAACCATACCCGGTCATTACTCGTTCTACCCAACAAAGGTATGAACCGAGCAAAACCGGAGGCATTAATATAAGCCCGGCTAGGAGTAGGGAGGGCATCATGCCACTCCAACACCTCTCCAGAGTCAGAACCTTTGAAGCCACAGACATAGTAACCAGCCTGAAAAGAAGAAGACAAACAGAGAAAATATAAAGAACAGATCGAGCAAGCAAAAAAATATCTGAAAGCTAACTCTAGACCCTTTGGTTTTATCAAGCCCTAGAAAACTAGGCACCCTAACCCTAGATTCGTGTGTAAGCGACGACCCTTCGGTTCCTTCTAAGCCTTGATAAATCAGGCAAACCTTCCTACCTTAGGTTCGTGTGTAAGTGACGACCCTTTGGTTCCTTCTAAGCCCTGATAAATCAGGAAAACCTTCCTACCCTAGGTTCGTGTGTAAATGACGACCCTTTAGTTCATTCTAAGCCCTGATAAATCAGGCAAACCTACCTACCCTAGGATCGTGTGTAAGTGACGACCCTTCAGTTCTTTATAAGCCCTGATAAATCAGGAAAACCTTCCTACCCTAGGTTCATGTGTAAGTGACGACCCTTCGGTAAATCAGGTAAACCTTTCTACCCTAGGTTCGTGTGTAAATGACGATCCTTCGGTTCCTTCCAGCCCTAGAAAACTAGGCACCCTGACCCTAGGTTCGTGTGTAAGTGACAACCATTTGGTTCTTTCTAAGCCCTTATAAATTAGGAAAACCTTCCTAACCCTAGGTTCGTGTGTAAGTGATGACCCTTCAATTCCATCAAGCCCTAGAAAACTAAGCACCATAACCCTAGGTTCGTGTGTAAGTGACGACCCTTTGATTCCTTCTAAGCCCTAATAAATCAGGCAAACCTTCTTACCCTAGGTTCATGTGTAAGTGACGACCCTTTGGTAAATCAGGAAAACCTTTCTATCCTAGGATCGTGTGTAAGTGACGACCCTTCGATTCTTTTTAAGTCCTGATAAATCAAGTAAACCTTTCTACCCTAGGTTCGTGTGTAAGTGACGACCCTTCAGTTCTTCTAAGTTTTAGAAAATTAGATACCCTAAGTCCTGGTAAACCAGGCAAATCTCTCTAACCCTAGGTACGGGTATAAGTAACGATTATTCGGCACCCTAACCCTTGGTTCGTACGTAAGTAACGATCCTTTGATTTTTGCACGTTCTAGTAAAAGATTAGGAACCCTAAAGTCCTAGCGCGCCGAGCAAAACTCCATCATTTTAAGATACCCATTCTTTCCAAAAAAAAATAATAATAAAAAAATAAATAAATACATAATAAAAATAAAAAGAATAATAAAAAGAATAATAATAAAAATAAATAAAAAATCTCTCCACCCTTTGATATTTTTGTTTTGCCCATTTTGCCGTAACCTTTTAGGATATACTTTTTAAGAATTTTTGAAAATTTGTCCCAATCTTCTAGAATGATTTTTTTAAAATTTTTAAGATTTTCTAAAAATTTTCAAGATTTTCTTAAAATTTTTCTCAAATTTTTAGGATTTTCCTAAAAATTTCTAAAAATTTCCAGGGATTTCTTAAACTTTTCCTCAAATTTTTTAGGATTTTCTTAAAAATTTTTAGGATTTTTAAAAAATTTCTAGAATTTTCTTAAAGTTTTCTTCAAATTCTTAAAATTTTCCTTAATTTTCTAGGATATTCGAAAAAAAAAAAAGTTGACCCCATTTTTCTAGGATTGTTCCAAAATTTGTTTTTCAAAAATTTGAAAATACCTATTAGATTTTTGGAGTTTGTGATTTTTAAAAAAATTCGCCCTAAATCTTTGATAAAATTGCTTATAATTTTAAGATTTTTGATAAAAATTACCCTTTCAATTTTCATGCCCTAAAAACAAAAACAAACCCCCCCTTAATTTTTGTGTTTTTCCTATAAAAAAAATTCAAACCTTTATTTTGTACTTTTTACTAAAATAATTGTCAATTTCATTATTTGTTTAAATCCTAATGTCCTTACTATTTTAATCTCCATTACATAGGTACCTAAGTTAAGTTCAAATCCCAATCATCAATCACACCGTCATCAAAATAAATCATCATTTATCATTACTCATCATCATCATATTAAATCACCATATGGGGGATCATAGGCATGCGTCTACGTTTAATATATCATAAAAAACATGCTATGGTATTTAAAACAATAAGGATAGAATACATACTGAAGGTCGCTGGTGAGAAATGTGGTAATCAGGCTCCTGCAAAAGAACGTCAGCAGCAACGGCATTAGTGGGAGGTTCATAACGTCTCATCCCGCGTGGAACCACGCGATAGGGTGATGGAGCGTAAGTATGCGGATCAAAAGGAGCTGGGTGGCCCTCTCCAGCATCAGGGTCCAAGAAATCGGCCATTGCAGCCTCAGCAGCAGCCAATGCCTCAGCAGCTGGCCGTGCCTCCTCAGCAGCTCGGTGGCAGGCTCGCTCTGCCTCGAGAATAAGGGTGTCCATCGCAGCAGTGGGCTGCGTGGAAGTAACCCCGCTGACAGGAAGGCTAGTGAACGTAACCCTGAGAGTCCCCATGGAGGAGCTCCCAGTGGCAGAAGAGCCTCGTCTCGCCCCCAAGTCATCGTCCTAGCCCTGGCCCGCCATAAAGAGAAACGAGATCACGAGTAGTAGTGTAAACATCGTGTAAAGGAGAAAGAGCACGAAAGCTAAGAAGCAAATGGAAGGATAGGAGAGTTTGAGAGAGAAATGAGAGAGAATAAGGGCTAGAGAGAGAGAGTGGTACGAGAGAATGAACTAAATCCGCGCGACTTAGGGGCCTTACGCGCATCTCATCTTGGCGGTCGCCATGTCGCATGTTAGCGACCGCTATGTTCTCCAATCGCCACGTGGCGACAGCCATTTTGGAAGGGTTTTTACACGATAGCCACCATGTCAGAGGGGTTTGGTCTCGGTGACTACCAAGTTACCAAAAGTCATGTTGTGTCAATTCATCATTATGACGTTTTAGGGTTTTGTGATGGGCTGTTTGGGGCATTTAATATATGTTTTTGCTGATTTGCATGCATTTTATTTTCTTTGTGTGCGTCTATTTTATTAGTATAGATTATTTTTTTGTTTTATTAGCAAAAATAATTTTTAGAAAATCTAAAATTTGTAATTATTTTTCTTTAAAATTTTTATTTTGGTTGTGTTTTTCTAAAAATAATCTCGGGAATTTCTTAAAAATACTTCGAGAAAATCTTGTGTGTTTAGAAATAATTCCAAAAATAGTTTTGTGTATTTTAAACTCTTCTATTTGAGGTATTTTCTCATTTAATTTTAAGTCGTAACTTGGCTTTTAATTATTTTTATCCCGTGCCTCGTTTCGAATTTTTTGGTCTCAACTCGACCTATTAATTCGCGGTCTATCCTCCCGATAAATCTAATTTTAAACCATAACTTGAATTTTAATTATTTTTATCCCGCTTTTGAATTTGTAGGTCTTAACTCGATCTATTAATTCATGGTTATTCTTCTCGGTATGAATAGTTTTAAGCCGTAACTTGGCCTTTAACTATTTTTACCTCGCTCGCTATCATTTTGAATTGTTGGGTCTAAACTCGACCTATCAATTCTTTTTCCGATTAAGCTAATTTCTTGGATCTTAACTCGATCCTTTTAATTATCTAATTCCCAGCCAAATTCTTAAATCTTAACTCGATCTTTGAGTAGGTTTGTGCTCCCTTTTGATCTTAACTCGATCTCTAGGACTTGTTTGATCACATTCATGTTTATGCTAGTATTTGCATCATGTTAGCATGTGCATCATGCTCTTGTCTTACATCCTTGCATTTTTGCCCCGTGAACTACGTTTTGGTCTGATCCCTAGCGAAAGGGGTATGACCAACATCATATGTATGCTTATATTTTTGTGGCCTAAGATTGACGGCTCGGTCAAATGGTTGTTGTCTTTGGGTCTTTGATATAACATGCTTCACGCATTGCTATGCAAGTTATATCAAAGAGGGGCAACTGTAGACACCACAATTTGACCCCGCCTAATCTTAGGTGAATCTGATGATGAAACAGGTGAAATGGTACTTCAGTTCGATCCTCGAAAAGTGATCTAAGTTTAGTATTTGAACCCAAAACCTTCAAACCAAAGAAATTTTGTCGAACCATCAAAACTTACTGTCCAAGTAAGGCCACCACCATGTTTATTGTGGCGACCACCAATAGAACCTCTTGAAAATCCTAGCCAAAAGTGGCGACCGCTAACTTGCATTATGGCGACCGCCAATGGAACCTTTTGGAACCTTCTTTAAATATGGCGACCGCCATGTCCAATATGACGATGCCAACTCCAAATGGCCTGATGTGTCCCAAAACGTGGCGGCATCTCATTGGTTGATGAACTCTATAAATACCGTATATCTGGTACATTTTCAAGGACAAAATTTGAGCTGGAGGGTTAGTGAGAAAAGCTTTACCGAGTTGTCGAGAAATTTCGAGGCCCGACGTCGAAGCCCTGCCGGACTACTGAGATCCGAGCCTTCGACGTTTACGTTGCAACCCTAGTTTGGATCACCACCCGAGGATTGGACCATTGAGGCACATTCCCGACTTGAGGATTCCCCGACAATCTAGGTAACTCGTTTGGATCCCTGATCCTTCTAACTCCATTCTCTATCTTTTGAAGTGATCGGGTTAACTTTCAATTTTAATTTGCATGCTTCTTTTATTTACGTAATTAAACTTGTTTATTGTTTAAGTTGCCTTATGTAATTTGTCCAAGTTGCCTTATGTAATTTGTTCATTATTAATTTCTTCACATTCACACTTAACACATTTATTATTATTATTTTTTTATTAATTCATTAAATAGTGCTAATATGTTTTGACAATTACAATCAATTAATATTGTTAATTGTTATAATAGTGCACTTACATTTATGTAAATGTAGTAATCAATACTACATTTCACATTTGAGTTAAATAGTTGTATTTAATTTCTTTTATCTTTTTAGTATTAGTTTAATTTCCTTTACTAGTATTTATTTTTATTTTTTTTCTTTTCTTATAATATTAATGTCATTTTCTCTTAAGTATTAGCTTAATGTTCTTTTCATTACTAGTATTTCTTTTGTTTCATTATTCTTTATTAGATTAAAATGTTCAATTTAACATTCCTAATATTAATATTCCTCTTCTTTTCTTATACATATTCTCTTCTTTCTTTTAATTACTGGCCGTAACTTTCTTAAATTTTCTTTTCTTTTCTTTTGGTATCTTTCTTTTTCTACTTAATGCTTACATTATTTTCTTTCATAGTATTAAATTCAAAGAACCACAAAAGTCTTTTAAGTTTATCTTTAAATGTTAGTATAAATTTTCTCTTATTACAGTAATTTTTTTTCTTTTTTTTTGTTGTTTCTTTTAAAGTATAAAATGTAAATAGTAAGATTTTCTTTTTCAATAGTTTAATAACATTTTCTAATCTTTTTATTTTAGCATAATTTTCTTCTTTGGTAAAGTTTTTTTTTCCTTTAAATCTTTAAACCTTCTTTCGTTATAAAATCATTATTTTAAATTTCTTTGTTAAGAAAACTTTCTTTCAATATAGAATTTTCTCTTTTATATACATTTTTTTATTTTGCATTTAGCATTTCTTTTTCATGTTAATGTCAATCTAGTTTATTTTGATAACTTGCATATTTTGGTTACTTTCTTGAGAACATTTTGTGTTTAAAGTAGTTTAACTTATTTTGCAACAATTCATGTTTAGGTAGTTTTAGCAATTTCTAGCATGTTTTTATTATTTTATGCATTCTATTATAGTTTAGGTTATTTTTGTGAAAATTGCATGCGGGTGTGCTCTATGTATCCTTTAGTTAGAAATTGCATGCCCTAAGACTTAGGAATTCATCCATTTATTTGTCCTAATTTGGAGTGCTATGTACCTATGTTATATATTTTTCGTATTTGATTTTGAATATTCTCTCTTTGTCTCCATTTTCTTTATTTGAATGCATTTGAGAAATTCTATTAAAGTACCAATGATGATTAGTAGAGGCCAACCTTATGGTTAGGCGAACGGGGTGCCTAACACCATTCTCGATTCGTACCTTAGCCCCCGAACTTTCTTTCTCTCGTTAACGTTTTAAATATCAGTAAGCCATTTTTTTTATTTTTCTTAGTTTTTCTCAAAAACTAAATGGCGACTCCATTTTCAACAAAAAGGGGGTTTACAAAATTTAATTTTCAAGGTGTTAAAAATATTTTTCAAACATCTTTAAATTTCTTTATTTTTGAACATTTTCGAAAACCCCCAAAATCCCAACACCACAACACCCGATTCACAATTTTGTCGGAGTAGAAGGTACTGACTTAGAAGGTACTAAGTTCAGAATATAAGCCATTATTTCTAATGAAAGTCTCCAAAACGAATCGGGTAATTCTGAATAACTCATCATTGACCTTATCATCTCCATAAGTGTCATATTGCTCCTTTTTGCTACACCATTCTGTTGCAGAGTGCCTGGTGCAGTTAATTAGGATATAATCCCTTCTAACGACAAGTAGTTCCTAAACTCTTCAAAGAGGTACTCCCCACCACGATCGGATCGTAGTGATTTGATACTTTTATCCAGACAATTTTTTGCCTCCACCTTGAATTTTTTGAATTTCTCAAAGCATACAGACTTACTGTACATCAGGTAAATGTATCCATACCTTGAGTGGTCGTTAATGAAACTGACGAAGTACTCAAAGCCACCTTTAGAGGAAAATGGCCTTTTGGTCATCTTATCCTCTAAGTAGGATTCACACATTAGAAGTGCCTCCATTTCTAATGAACCCAAAGGTCCATTTTCTACCAATCTATTTTTCCTTTTTAGATTAATATGACCCAAGCGTAAGTGCCAAAGAAACATTTAGTTTGTTAAAGAAAGAAACCTTCTCTTATATGGTAAATTAGATGTGTTGTTCAATTCAGTTAGTTATAGTATAGGAGAGATAAGAGATATAATATACAGATCATCCATCAATGTACCAGAATAAATAAAACGTTTATTTTTTTTAATAACCACAGAGTCATTAAAATGAACAGAATACTTGTCCTTTATTAAGTTAGAAATCAAAATTAATTTTTTTCTAATTGAAGATACATAAAGACAATCTTTTAAAATTAAAATCCTAACTCTACTAAAGTAGAGAGTGACATCTCCTATTGCAACTGCTGCTATCCTGGTATTATTGCCCATATATAGGTAAATTTTCTTATCACTCAGCTGCCTGATTTCCTGGAACCCCTGCAAAGAATTAAAGACATAATTAATGGCTCCCGTATCTACACACCAGGTACTAGTAGATAACACCGCTAAACATGTTTTAACCACTAGTGAACAGAAATTAACTTGTTTGTTCTGCTTATTGAGAAAAATCGGACACTGCTTTTTCAAATGCCCAAACTGGTTACAGTGATAGCACTTGCCTCTCGGCTTTTTCACACCAGCTTTTGGTCCCTTAACTACTTTTGGAACCTGTGCCTCCCTATTTTTGAACCTTTTTCTTCTTCATACCTTTCGACTTAAAGGAAGAACCTTTTTCAGCCGCATGCACAGAACTTGGCTTCCTAAGAACACCCTCGACTACTTGAAGTTCTTTAAGAAGTTTTTCCAATAAAAGCTAAGCTTATTCATGGTATAATTCAGGAAAAATTGCTTAAAGCTATCAAGCAATGACTGGAGTATGATATCGACCTGGGTTTTCCCGTCAATTTCAACTCCTAGGATCTCCAGTTCATTCAGAATACTGATCATCTTCCAAACATGATCCCTAACTGGGGTGCCTTCAGCCATGCTTGTATTCATAAGAAACTTCATGGCCACTTGCCTAGCAGCATGATTTTGATCCCCGAATATTTCTTTGAGGTTCATAATCACGTCATAGGCACTGGGCATAGACTGATGCTGATGCTGCAAAATATTTAATATGAAAGCTAAAATATAATAGCGATCCTTCTGATCAACTTTCTACCACTTCTGATGGGCCCAAGTTTCCTATTCGGTCGCCCCCTCATCAGGTACTAGTGGACAAATCTCAATTAATACAAATTTGTAGTCCTTAGCAGTTAAGACAATCTCCAAATTTCTTTTCCAATCTATATAGTTTGGTCCCATTAGTTTATTTTCTTTGAGTATTGACGTGAGTAGATTAAAAACTATTTTAATCCTGAGAATCACATAATTAAAAAAAATTGTTAATTATGATGAGAGAAAGTCTACTATCCATCGTTTGTCCAAACAAGCTAATTCTATTAATTTTACTATCTAGGTAACTAACCACACCAATTAAATAGCAAACATAGCTTCGGTCTTGTAAATAATAGCAGTGACTCAGATGGAGATGATACTATTATTTACAGCTAAGTGTTAACCATTACTTAATCCCAAATTTAAAGCTTTTATTTCATCAGGGACATTCCCTTTGAATTCAAAATCATCAGAAAGCATATAAAATAAATGAAGCAAAGCAGAGTAATTAGAATCTTCGTTCATTTTAGTAATATCAAAAAGAGAGGGGATTACAAACTCAAAAGCAAAAAAGGAGAGGATGCACAGACAAACATGCCCTTGGACTCGACATCCAACTGGTTGGAACAAATCAAAAATTTACAAGATTTAAACTCTGACTCGAGACCTGAATCATGCACAATACAAAAATCTAAAGACCAGTTATCAATAGTTTTCAAAGTTGCATCCACGGTGAGCCTAGTGTAGTCAGCCAGTGCGCTATAACTCATCATCAAACAATCTTGGTCGACTATACATATCTAGGCCATCTGATCATTGAACAAAGCTTCTATGTATGTGCCATCTAGCTCATCATCCCAATTGTTTTCTTCTTGAATCCTCTTCCCTTTCCCTTCTTTCTCCTCTGCTACTTCCTCTCCTTCTATATCGGACAGTTGGTGGCTAAAGAAAATCTCCAAGCCTAACTGCTTCTGATTGGTTTCTTTATCAATCTAAGGTTCCGAGAAACCACAGTAAGGGTGGACTTTTCTTTCCTTGATGAAGTATCCATTCAGTGTACCTGAGTATTTGCTCTTTTCCCTTTCTGTCCTTTCTTTGATTTCTCAAGATCCTCTTCAGTTAGATGATAACCCAGGCCAAAATGTTATGATCTTGGAAACACCTGAATGGATTCTAGGATCCCGACGTCCTAACCCCATCCCCAAAAATTAAGGCATATGTCTCATCATCATGACAATGAAGAGGTTAATGTAATTTTCCTCCTCCTTCCACAGCATCTACACTGCTTGGGCTTCACCAAACCTAAACTCACTCAAGGACACATCTCTTTCTCCACACTGGACTTCTAAGAGGGTTGAAACGTCTTCTCTCAAGGGTTAGATGCAATCTTCCCCATGAATGGTTAATACCGCTCCATTTTTTTCAACTTCAGTTTCTAATGGAGGGTAAAGGGATCTGCTTGAACATCTGGATCATAAAGCCATGGCATAATTAGCAGCAGATTGAACGATGCCAAGACGTCCAACACATGAAACTCCACAGAGGTTTTTAGTGGTTTGATTGATACTTTGAAAGTTACTAGCCCCAGAACGTCTCGTTTTGTGTTGTCGTAAGCTCTGACTCCCTAACTACTGGGTGTGAAGTGGTCTGATTTTACCCCCAAACAGATTACTGTTCAGAGAGAGAAAACATTCTGCGATGACTTGTTATCGATGAGTGTAACAAGGACCCATTTCTCCAAACACTTAACCGTGATATGCAGAGGCTTATTGTGGTTCTCTCCTTCCAACGGTAAGTCCTTATCAGAATAAGAAATTACCCTGGGCTCTTTAGCAAGTAAGATTAGCCCAATTAACTGCTCTAGGGTTGCATTAGTTGAGACGTTTTCCTTATTCAATAGCTTTAGCACTGCATACTAATGCATGCACGAAGTCATGAGCAAACCCCATATGCTGATGTTGGCTTGGGTCTTCTTCAGCTGCCTCAGTATATCATCGTCTTCTTCTTATTCTTTCTCCTTTTCTTTTCCGCTGGTTTGTCCTTTTTTCAGTTGAGCTAACTTAAAATGCCTCTCACTCCTGGTTAAAAGTTCAACATCCTCTTTGGGTTCCCACTAACCTGTCATTGTGTTGTTGACCGTTCTGACCTTGGTAACGTACGGAGAGATCTCTTCAAATTCCCATAAATCATTCAAGTTTCAATTTATGGGTCTTTCTTTCCTCTCTTCCTCATCTTTGATATCCCATGTGTTGTCGACATCATCCAATCCCCAAATATCCTCTTCAGTGTATGTTATCTCCTGTTCACGGGAGGTCCAGAATTCTATCCATTCGTCTCCATCCGATTGCATCATTGTTTGGATTAACTAGTAGGACTCCCATTCGTCGACATACGCCTCCTCTCCAAAAAGTTGAGGGAGAGTATTACCGTTGAGAACATTTTCTAATCTATATGGCCTTACCAGGTAATTGAGCGGCCAATTGTCAACGTCGTTGTGCTCTTCTTCAACCTAGTTGCCCATCTGAACTGCCGCTTCAATTCCATCCCAAGCCCCTTCTTTCCATTCCTCTACTCCCTAGTGTCCGTTTCCTGTCATTATCAAAGAACATGATGATCGGTCTTCCAAAGTCAAAACAGACGGACGCTGATGACTAGCCGAGCAAATGTAACTGCTAGGGTCCTCTAATTTCCTTATCTGGATGCAGTTCAAGTTAGCTTTCTTGGCATGGTTTGACAAGGGATTGGTTGTGACATTTGGTTTTGGGACAACAGTCGGGGGAGGGATGACTTTGTTGTCAATAAGATCTTGAATCTTATGATGATGTGGATGAGATTAATGTCTTAGCAGCTTACCAATGGTGGGAAGGATCATTATATGTGTGAGACCCATTGTAACGCCTCGTCCTCCGGGCACGTCGGGACATATGCAACTATAAATAAGGAAATATTCTAGCTTAGCATTCATATTATATATGATAATTACTACATCATTAACGGTTCAGAATTTTTTTAAAGTACTTAATGGTTACAGTCATCCAGAAATTTTAACAAAAGTTATATTATATCCGTGTAAAATTGAACAAAAGATTAAAAACTAGTATCTTACGTCTTCAAGCGGCAAAGTAGGGATCTGCTAGCTCCTACTACTCTCCCTCTTTCCCAAAATCTTCTTCTTCGACGAACCTTCCTTCTTCTTCACTTATGGCATGAATGCCATGAGCCAGAGCCTAAAAGAAAATTCCCTAAATCGTCTAACAAATTCACAACAAAATATGCTACAATACATATCGTATAATACCTAATACAAATTTAAGGGGCAAAGAGATAGATAATTTATTATTTTCAATAGGACAGCACATATAAGAACAGTGGTGCAAGTGTGTGATGCAGATGAATGCAATGCAGTAGCCCAACCCGACATACATCAGAATAATATTATGAATTCCACTCTGGGAATTACATAGTAGACTTGATGGCTCATGATCACCGAACCTATCCTCGCCTCGTTGCGAAAGGTAAACTCTCACCATGGCTACGTGCCTTGGCCGTTTTACGCAATGGCAATGGCGTGGGGACTAACCTGTATCCAATTTTACCCATCCTTATTCCAGGCCAACCAATCCCACCTTAAGGACCAGGATACTCATTAGGTGTCAATCCAATGTCTAATTAAAGCTAACGATGAACCCATAATGCCTAATCCCCCTTTTTAAAATAAGCAATCTCCTAATTCAATTTCAAATATGGCAACCAGGGACGCCCTAGATCCACAACCACAGAAAAAATGATTTGATATCATCCAAATTTTAAAGATACAAAGGGACTCTGATAACCCAAGATGAAATGTAGGAATACTCATGATGTGCAATATGTTTCTCGTGTGCAATTAATTATAGCATGGCATATAAACATGATTGGGCACATGGTACAACTTGCTAAAGCATCACGTACAAGCATGCAAAGCATAACTATTAGCATGAGTTCACTTCATCAAAATTATCATTTTCATATACCAACAACTTTACAAAATTCATATAAAGTTCACATACTCAAGTTCCATGAAGTAGCATGCCATTCAAGTACTTAGCAAATTTTAAGTTGCGACAGTGTTTTGAAACACTTAGACATTGATTTAATTTCTGAAATTTGAACACCAATTAGATAAAAATATTTTCTACAATTTTCATGCTTAGCACTAAGATTAGATCCTAGGGCAAAAAGGTCATTTGATTTAATTTAGGAAAAATCATTCAGCACTTTACGGAGAAGAGTGCAGAATTTAGTTCTCTGTTGGCCACGGTTTTGGGGCATCAATTCAAGAGCAATGGTTCTGAATTTTGGTGAGGTTTTAGTTTAAGATGTTCCCTACAAGTTTTAGGTTTTGTGCTAGGGAAAGTTGTTTGAAAACAATTTGAGGTTTTGGCTAATTTATAAAAAGGGTTCAGTCAGTCTAAAAAGGGTCTGCAAAATGTGTTTTTAAAAGAGAATGTTTAAAACATTTGGGGTATCATCCAAGGGTATTTCGGGCTTTATTTGTCTCAGTATTTAGTTTAATATGTTAGCTGGAATTTTTATGTTTACCACTTTTGGATTTGGCTTCTAAACACTTAGATTTTTGGTCTCACAAAAATGTGTGACAAAGGAGCCTGTCAGTCACTGAATCTCAACAGTGACTTTGGAAAGGGCTTTGACCTACCAAGACTTCATATTTTTAGCTCATGTTTGGTGGACAGAAAGATAAATATGTCATCTACAAGTTTTATGTTTTGATCCAAGCTCGATTCTCACTCTAACTTAGGGATTTTAGGTCAAAAACTCAGAGTAGTTAAGATCTGACACTCTTTAGCAAAAATGACATATTTGGAGTTCTACTCAACGAAATCAATTCAAACTAATTGTTTATGAAAGAAAACTCAAACCTATAGGTTTGGACACAAAAATCACTTTAAGATCATTTTTTTACAATTAGTTATGATATTTTAAAGTTCGTGGAAGAAAGTAGATAAGCCCAAAAAATTAGGTTACTTGGGGTTTTAAAAGCTTAGCTCATGCGGTGTCCATTTTGGATGTGTTTTCTTTGCATGCATGTCATAAAATCATATAAACCAAAACTCTAGAACATGCTTAAGCCATAAAACTAAAAAATATACACATGCAAGCACATGCAAAGCTTGATCATGCATAAACAGTCTATAAGCTACTCCTACAACGTCTTTTTGAGTATTTCTTAGTTTCTTTTTCTTAGGTTTGATTATAGAGATGGATTGAGGGTTATTTTATGAGAGGATATTAGAAGGTTTTACGATATTTTCTTACCTCGTTTGATGCTTAAAATGTTGAGAAAGTAATGGACTTAGCTTTGTTACCTCCTTCTTGATTTTTTCCTCCTTCTCCTTTCTTCCTTCTCTCTTCTCCTCTCCTTCTTCTTTGAAATACTTAGAAATTTTTTTGGTGTTCTCTCTCTCTCACCCTCTCAGCCGAACCATATGAAGGAGAATGGGGAGAGTTTATGTCTCATTTTATAGGAAAAATGTTAACAAAAATAATTATGTATTTATGTAATTTTTGAATTTTAAAATTTTCTCATTTGTTGCATGGGAGATGGGATTTAATTGAGACTTGCAAAAATCAGACTTGACAGCAAGGGGTTTCGGCCATGGCAAGTTTGGGGCAGATAAAACAAATTTTGTATTTAATTATGGTTTTAAATTGTATTTTAGTACCATTTTGTAAAAAAAAATGCATAAAATATTAATTTTATGTATCTTTTTGGTATCTAAACCTACTAAAATCTATTATATTAGTGTGTTTATAATTAATTTAGTCTTTTCATAATTTATCATAATTTTGATAGCAATTAATTAAATAGGTGTAGGTTTTAATACTAAATTAAGCTAGTTTGATTAGAATTAATTTTTTGACTTATTTATTGTGTAGAGACTTTAAATAATTATTTATTTACTTTTGTTGATCTACAATATTATATTATTATATATATTACTTATATAAAAAGTATTGGGTCAAAATAATGCTTAATTAATACATCCTTTCTCATTTGTAAGCTTAAAAATGCAAAAAGTAACTTTTTGGGCACATATTCCTAGGTGGCCGACCATGCAAGGGTAATTTAGTTATTTTTGTTGTTATTTTATCTTTTATTAATTAATTCTATATAAATATCTTATTTTGGGCATTCATGTGTCAAATTTTAGATTTTTAGGATTTTTTGCTGAACTAAGAATTTTTTGCTGAATTAAGGGCAAAATGGTCATTTTACCCTAATTATGAGAATTTTTTATTTTTAATTTTATATTTTATGTTATTTACTTAATTTAAGCTGTTTTGGGACTTTTCTGAGTATTATGGCTTTGTCTCTGAGTATTTAGTCTTTTTAGGGTTTTCGGGTCAAATTAGGGTATTTAGGCTAATTAGGGTTTCTTCTATTCATGTAGCGACCTAAGTTCTCATCGTCTATCTGTCGCTAATTAGGGTTTCAACATGTTAATTATTGTTTTAAATCGTTGTGGAATAGCATGTTTATGTGTGTTTTATGTATGTACGAGCTTAAAAATGCATGCTAGGTTGGATGTCGAGACTGTTGGGCGTTGTGGTTCGAAAAAAAAAGAAGATATTTTCGGTGGACCCCATAAATATCAACGATTGGTTAGATATTTATAGATTTTGAATCTAGTTTCTTTTTTCAACCAAAAGCTCCACCTTCTCTCTAGTTCTTCTTTGAATTCGGACTCGATTTTTTGCGAACAAATAGCGGATTCTTAGTATCCTCGCCAAGGGCTTCGCGTTCATCTGGATGAAATCTCGTTGCGACAAAGTTTATTTTTCACAGAGTTCGAGGCGTCGAGTTTTTAACTCAACAAGGTAGGATCTTAGACTCTCATATCTTAAGGAGGTGCTACATGGAATTGTATGTGTTTTTACCATTTATAAATGTATGAAAAGTTGTTTTATGTTCAAAAAAGTTGGGTTTTGTTCTTCAAACAGGTTTGGTTGGACAAAGAGGGTTTCTAAAAGTGTTTTTTGGCTTCTTTCAAGGTTATGGGCTTGTGTATGTTCGTGGGTTTCAAAAAAATGTGAGTTGGTGGGTTTGATTTGGGTTGGATCACAAAAAGGTGAAAGTTTTTTCGTCGCGCTAGGGTTTTTTTGAAGTTCAGTCGATTGAAGTGGGAACTTCAGTCAACTGAATGGACAGTGTGTGACTTCAGTCGATTGACCTGAGACACTGAAAAATTTATGAAATTCCAATAGCTTTTCAGTCAACCAAATGGGGTGCTTCAGTAAACTAAACTCTTGTGTAGGTTGTGTTTCCTTCTTTTTGGCTAGTCGTGATGAGGCCTTGGGAGTTTGTTTTTGTTTTGTTGTCGTTCTTCGGGGATGACGTGATTTTGTAAAACGTGGTATTTGTACATCGTTGTATGCATCAAAACTCTGGTTTTTAAGATGCGTTAGTTGGGACAAAAACATGGTCCTAAAAGTGCATTCACGCATAATGAGGGGTGGATATGTGCTCATACGGTGAAAACTCGTGCAATGCATATTGAGGGGCGAAAATGTGATCCTAAAAATGCGTCCATGCATCGTGAAGGACAAAAATGTGATCCGGGGTTGCATGTGTTGCGTGAGGTTGCATGTGTTGCGTGAGGTTGCATGTGTTGCGTGTGTTGCGTATGTTGCGTGAGTTGTATGCGCTACATTTGGTTGTGACAAATCGTCCTTTATTTTTTAGGCTCGTGTGAGTCGATGTGTTGTATATGTTTCTTTTCCAAACTGTTTTAAGGCTCGTGTGAGTCGAACACTTAATATCTTTTCGCATCCTGTTTTGTTCATGGAAAACCATTTTTGAGGCTCAGGAGAGTCGTAACATTCATATTGTTCTGCTAGTATGTTTAGCTTTTATTACGTGTTTGTCTAGTTTTTGCTGGACTTTGGCTCACGGTGTAGGATTTGAAAAAATTTTCAGGTGCATACAATCACACAGGTTGATCTTAAGGAGGCGGTTGGGGCGGAAGACCTATAGTCTTCTTTTTTGTTTCTTTTGGATCATGCAGTGTTTTACATGTTTTTAGTTGTGGAATCATATGTTGTAAGCCTGAGGGCGATATATATAATGCATGTATGATTTCTTATCTCGATAGTGAAATATCGGGTTGGGTGTCGTTTTCTACTTTAGTGCGGTTTCTTTGTTTTATCCTTTCTAAAACTGTTCATACCTCGCGGGAGGATTTTGGTTTATGTTCTGATGGGCTCTTCTTTTATTCTACATAAACCCTCGGTAGTACCTTTTTATAAATATTTTTGCTATCCCAAAATGGTTGTTTGTGGGTGTTTCGGGTGATCCGGGTGTGGGGTGTTACAATATGGCATTCTTTGTATTCTTGCATATCCTGTTGCATGGTCATGGCTACAATGGTGCCGAAGAATCAAGTTACAGCGACTCCGTGAATTCGTGAGATCGGAATATGACCATGCTTACTTGCGTTCTTGTCGCTCGCGTGCCCTCTAAGAGGGGCTCAATGTTTGGTTAGACAAATTCTCATTATATTTTTTTTCTTCCAATAAGTAAATAGGATTCTATAAAAAGGAGTTAAAGGAATGTCACCCAAAAGGAGTAAGAAGTTCTCATGAATTTTATTCATACGTTGTTGGCTTGTTCATCCTTTTTGTTGCAGATTTTATTTGTTTTTGTTGCAGTTTATCGATTCGATTCCAAATGATTATTTTACAGTTTATAAGGTTCCTCCTATCCATCTACAGATTTGTTTGCTCACCCATCTAGAAGTGGATTGTCATATGATATTAATGTTTTCTGTGACGACCCGGTCCAGACCCTAGTTGTAACAACCCGATTGATAACGACCCGTGTAAAGACCCTGCTTTGACCCTAGTGTTAGTGATGGATTGTTCACAAGGCTATAAAGCACGGCCGAGATTCAAAACCCTAACTCAACTCGAAAATCCTAGAAAGGTTTAAAACTCAGGCAATAAAACATTGACACCCAGAGAGTCTTCCAACATTCTAAATTAAGTAAATAACATGAAATATAAGATTAGAGATCAAAAATTCTCATAAGTAGGGTAAAATAACCATTTTGTCCCTAGTACACCAAAAAATCTTAAGAACTTAAATTTTGACACATGGACACCCTAAATCAAGGATTTAAGTGCAATTAAGTAGTAAATGACAAAATAACATCAAAAATGACAAAAATATCATTTAGTAGCTGACCACCTTGGGAAGAGTGCCAATCTTTAGACATATCACACTCGGGATACACCGTCTCAACACTAAGCCAATCACATGCACCCAGCACGGTTCTCAAATGTGATCTCCTAATCACTAGGATAACAACCAAACCATGAACTTGCATTCTTGTAGGAGTCCTACAGAACTGATACTCGTCACATGTTAGAACCGTAATCTAAACCCTTACACATTCCAACATAGCCGCGACCCATGCTCTTCCCAACATATCTACAACTCATACTCGTCCCCATATCCTCGAGCTTACTCACTCGTAACTCAATTCTCAAACCTCAATAAGGTACACCACTTCCCAGTCATCAGACACTATTCTAACTACCAACAACACCCTGCAAGCAAGGGATATTCCCAGAACTACTTACATTCTGCCATTTCAACATACGCTCGACCAAGGATTACTACGCTCCCATCTCCTATGTTCCCGTCTATACCCCATCATGAGTACACGGCTCATGACATATATGGTTCACAACGTACATAATTCATCACACGGCCAAAACCACGACACCGAACCTTAATTGAAAGGGATTATCACTATCCATAAATCTAGTCATACCAACTGATTCCCCAGGGTCTCTGCCACCCCATCGCCCCTACTCACAAGGCTATTCGAAACACAATTACAACTCTTGGTAACATACACCCAAGAGGAGCCATATACCATAATCAAGCCACTAACCATGCTTCAACTACACCCGAACAAAACTCTGCTCATACTAACACTCAACAGCTTGCCAACCGAGGCCGTCCTCATGCGGATAAACCCAACTCACCGACGAGTTTCACAATGCACCAAGCGATCGACACTCAACCCATAACCTTGCCTTTAAGCAACCACTACAATCGAGTCTCCCCTCGAAGACCCAAACCACAATCTCATCATCTCGAAGGGTGTACAGGTCATATATAAAAGAAATATGAAACACAGCAACCTATCATGTTATTTCTAACACGTATCACATAATCATGCTAACACATAGCCAAAATGATTATGCAAACACATCACACGTGTTTGAGGCAATACTGCCAAGATTATTATTTTTGTAAAATGATTATTGGTAAAAAATTAACTGGATGGGCAAACGCCGAAACGGGCTCCAGATAAAATTTTTGATGAAAAACGATCAAAATAAAACTCGTGCAACCAAAGTTAATTTAGAAGAATACCACTTGTAGATCTAATCTTCATCTACGACTTGATTCTGAGTTGAAACTCATGTCAAATCTTCTACCGTATTTCCTTATGCGATTCCCGAACGTAATGTGGGTTACGATCCTCTGAGAACTTGTACCGGCAGAACCCCGATATATTTTTTAAGTCTTGAAAGACAAAAATAATATATTAAGAATGATATTAAAATCCATCTAAACCGGTTCAACTTACCCGCATATATATAGGGCTACAGCAGGGACCTGGAGAGTAATTATGAGTAAGACTTCCAGTGGAACACAGATCCCTACGGACGGTTTCTGCAATTATGGAAAGTCACAGCGATTTCTGTAATTTCCATAAAACATGAAATTACAGTTCACACCACTAAAGAATTACAATTGCACTCTAACCCATAATCTCAAGACCTTCTTGCATTAAGCTCCTGTTATTAAATGCTTACCATTTCTCCCCACGTTAAGATTCTTGATACCTACCAATTAAATTTAATTACTGACAATTTAATTTAATCGACATCTTCATATTCCTTAAACCCTTATACTTAACTTATTTAACCGCCGGATAATTAAATCCACCTGCAGGGTTTGGCCCGATCAAAACTTATAAGTATCCTTAAGGGGGTATCGTCAA
>JAOTRH010450781.1:0-30595 GCA_034768845.1 Heliamphora exappendiculata | reverse complement strand
CCCAGGAGAAGAACAGAGCACCTGGCTCTGTCTCTTCTCCTTCCGTGAGCCTGCCCTTACCTCTTCCTCTGAGAGATGCATAGAACGTGCATTTTTCCATCTGGAGGATTATCCCCTGAAAATCAATAGCCACTCAAGCTTTGGTTTCCAGGCTTCAATTGAAATTGAATGGCCAATCCAATTGTAATTGATCAAGCTATTGAAATTTGGATTTCTATGGCCAATGAAATTCACAGATTCCAACAGTTACAGTTTGTGTTGTCTTTACGACCCATATCGTGGTAATAATACAGTCTGTATTGTCTTCATGGTCTGTGCCGTGACAAGTAGTCAGAGCCACTATCGTAGTCAGGACTACGCTTCATAGTCTGTGCTATGAAATATTTTCATTCGTAATCAAGGCTATGCTTTATAGTTTGTGCTATGGAATGTCTTCATTCGCAGTTAAGGCAACGCCTCATAGTTTGGACTATAGAATATCTTGTGCCTTTGCACGATGACCAGCGATATTAGTTGACCGAGCTATAGGGGGTCCCAGCAGCTTAAATCCCCAATAATTCGAGTAGGACAAGTCTGGGTCTTTTTGTAACTTGAGTAACTTGGAGTTGTATGTCCGATTTACTGATGGAGTAAAATTGGCCCACTCGAGCAACTTGGGTTGCTCGAGTAACTCGAGTGGGCGAGTCTTTTAGGCCTCTCAACTTGCTTATGCTTTATTGATTGGTTCAGGTCAAAGAATCTATGATTCAAATACTTAACCCTCTTCGTAGTTCATATTCAAGTCACTAATGGAATGAGTAGTTTGTGTTATTACCCAAGTGCCTGGGTTAGAGTAGTCGACACCGGTTAAGTGGAAGAATACCCGAGCTATTGGAGAAGCAAGTAGCTCGGGTCATGAGTGACTTGAGTTATGAGTAGAAGTATTGTACCCGAACTACAGGAGAGGTGAGTAGCTCGGGTCATGAATGACTCGAGTTATGAGTAGAAGTATTGCACCAGAGCTATTGGAGGGGTGAGTAACTCGAGTCATGAGTGACGCGAGTTATGAGTAGATGTATTGTACCCGAGCTACTAGAGGGGTGGGTAGCTCGGGTCATGAATGACTCGAGTGGATGTATTGTTTAAATCATGTAGTTAAGAAGAAGAAATAATTCTTGTCGCCAAAATGGAGTTCTGTACTCAAACGACCCGAGCTATCACGTAAGTTAAACCACTCGCCCGAGAAGGGAAGCCAAATGGCTCAACTGCCAAGCGGGCCGACTATACTAGAGTGGATAAAATGTACCAGAATGGATCATTCATGCCTGAGTAGCGCGACCGTACTCGAGTGGCTCGGGCGTACCAAAGTAGATCGGTTGTACCCGAGTAGGTCGACTGTACGTGAGTGGGTCGGGTGTACCCAAGTAGGTCGACTGTACACGAGTAGCTCGGGTGTATCTGACTAGGTAGATTCTACCTGAGTAGCTCGGGGTGTTCCCGAGCGGTTCGGTTACTTGTTACAAGCAGCTCAAATATCGTACTCATCTTGAAAAGTTTCGTATTGACTTTTTTCCATTCTTACTCTTAATATTTGGTTTACTTAAGCTATCTGCTCCAGTGGTTTGGCCCATAATTATTTATGTATTTATTATTCAAAATTTATATATTAATAGGCAACGACCCACCTATATATATATATATATAACTTTAATTCTAATATCCTATTTCATTTCAAAATCTTTGTATGTTTATCGGCCGTATATATTTTAACTTCATGATAATTCTATCTTTCTTGAAACTCTCTACCAATCTCTTTCATTTTGATCATCTTATCAAGACAAATTTCAAAATCTTAAAATTATCTCTAATATAAATATTTAAATGTCTATTATTTCTTTTATACAATTAAGACTATTAATTTATAAAAAAACCAAAAAATTCGGGATGTTACAATTATTTTATCTAGTTTGTAGATTCTTACATGCCTATTTAAGTGTCCTCGTGAATTGATTAGAATGCCAGCACTTTCTATTCAGCAGAGTAAGCAAATATGGGGCCAATTGCATTGTGCATTGTAGCTTTGGTTGTAATTAGCATAACACATTGGGTTTACAGATGGAGGAATCCCAGATGCAATGGAGAACTCCCACCAGGTTTAATGGCTTCCCACTTTTAGGCGAGACTCTTCAGTTCTTCGCCCCCAATGCTTCATCTGACATTTCTCCTTTCATCAAGAAGAGGATGGAAAGGTACGTAATGTCGCAATATCCCACCAATTCATGACGACTTGTTCTCTGAGTTAGATTAATCAACATCACCATCCTCCTCCTCTTCCTCTTCACGATTGCATTCTTATAACATGATCCACTGTTATTTAAAATTTTCAGATACGGTCCAATATTCCGAACAAGTTTGGTGGGTTTGCCAGTTATTATCTCGGCAGACCCGGATTTTAGTTATTTTGTGTTCCAACAGGAAGAAAAATTATTCAAGACTTGGTATCCTTACACCTTCACAGAAATCTTTGGACGACAGAGTGTGAGTTCTTTGCATGGGTTCATGCACAAGTACCTCAAGAAGATGGTGCTGAATTTATTTGGTCTGGCGAGCCTGAAAAAGATGCTCCCTGAAGTTGAAAAGGCAGCGAGTACAAACTTATAGAGGTGGTTATGTCAGTCTTCTGTCGAAATGAGGGAAGCTACTGCAAGTGTAAGTTCAGGCTAATCACCATCTTTTGTAACAAAAAGTTCAACACAAATTTTGGTTAATGGAATTCTTACAATAATTTGGTGTTTACAGCTGATATTTGATCTATCTGCCAAGAAACTGATCAGTTACGATTCAAAGAAGTCATCTGAGAACTCAAGGGATAATTTTGACACTTTCATAAAAGGATTAATTTCTTTCCCTTTGGACATTCCTGGAACGACACACCACAAGTGTTTACAGGTATATCAAAGCATTCCATTACTACTCTTGATCATAGTAAACACATGAACGTATTTAAATCCATACACACCCAAGAAAGCTGAAAATTAGCTCAACTAAAGGCTGATCACTCTGCCAAGTATGTGACTTCAAATCTCTACTCAGAACACTTCAAAAAAAAAAAAAGAAGTTATCTCCACTATTCGATCTAGTATTCCCTGTAATGTCAGGCCGGATATCAAATCAATATGAAATCTGTATTTATTTATTTTTAAAGCTAGTCCATTAGGTTTGATTCTTTTGAGTTTGTTCAGGGAAGGAAGAAGGCTATGAAGATGCTGAAGAACATGTTACAGGAAAGACGTGCAAAGCCTAGGGAGAAGCAAACTGATTTCTTTGATTACGTCCTTGAAGAACTTGGAAAAGAGGATACAATCCTCACAGAGGCAATCGCTCTGGATTTAATGTTTGCGCTACTGTTTGTTAGCTTTGAGACAACTTCCCTTGCTCTAACTATGGCCATCAAATTTCTTTTAGACCATCCTTTGGTGCTCAAGGAACTAACGGTCAGCGAATACATTTTATTTGGACATAAAAACCTACCATTGTTTTATCAAATCCTGTTCTGTTCCCCCAATTGACAAGCTTTCTATACCCCCGCAGGAAGAACACAAGGCAATTCTAAGCAGGAGGGAAGATCCAAATTCCAGACTTACATGGAAAGAATATAAATCAATGACATTTACATTCCAGGTGGGTTAAGAAGTTCTGAATTTTGTCTAGCATATAGAATATAGGAGGTTCAAAGAAAAAATGTACAAGTTTTTAAACTCAATGGTGCTGAGTTTCAAAATAAAATTGCAGTTTATCAATGAGACAGTCAGGCTGACGAATATAGTTCCCGCAATTTTCAGAAAAGCACTAAAAGAAATCAACTTTAAGGGTAAGTGCACATACAGATAATTGGTCGATTTCTATCCAAATAACTTGAGTTTATTCATACAGGAGCGAGAAGAGAAAAAAAAACTGTTTTTATGAACCTCAATAGCCAATATTAGAATTGGAAAAAATACAGGTTATACCATTCCAGCTGGTTGGGCGGTTATGGCATGTCCTCCAGCTGTACACTTGAACCCTGCCAAATTTAAAAACCCCCTTCAGTTCAATCCATGGAGATGGGAAGTAAGTTGATTATTCCAGAATTACCTACTTCTTGTTTTATTTATTTGATTTTCACCCACAATTCAGATACTGACTATTGGTTATGCTTTAGATAGTTTCTATCTTATTTTCCCTGAATGCTAAAATCTTATGAGAAATGATGAAAAACAGGGGATGGAATTACATGGTGCATCCAAGGATTTCATTGCTTTTGGGGGTGGCATGAGATTTTGTGTTGGAGCAGATTTCGCCAAAGTGCAAATGGCTGTCTTTCTCCACTGCTTGGTTACAAAATACAGGTAAAAGTTTCTTATATTGAATGTGCAACTATGCATGAGAGAGAGAGAGAGAGAGAGAGAGAGAGAGAGAGAGAGAGAGAGAGAGAGAGAGAGAGAGACAAACCCATTTCACATTTGACATCATCAGGTGGAAAGTGCTCAAAGGAGGAGACATTGTCCGAACTCCTGGTCTACAATTCCCAAATGGTTTTCTTGTTCAGTTCTCTGGAAAAAAAAATGAATAGAAACAAGAGCCAACAAATAACTGTATTTAATACAACCACATGAGACACAGTCAAGACATTTATATAGCTAGAGACATATGACGTCGAGATTACAAGTTAGCGTCCTACCCGGCAGGATTGCCCTTTGGACGGAGTCAAAGAGATGATTGCCAAGCATATGTTCAAACAATAAACATAAGGGGAGAAGCAATTATAGTGCTTTTTCCACAAACTAAGTGTTTGATAATTACTTATGTATATTAAGGTCGTTTTATAATTAGTTTGGCGTCTCTTATATAAATACTAGTGTGGTGTAGAGGTTGATGCTTAACCTCATTATTCTCTTAATAATGTTTTATGTCTTTCTCTCTTCTTCTTTCTCTTCTCTCTTAACTCTAAATCGCTACTTTACTATTCAACTCTAAGATGAGCTGAAAATACCTTTCTCCTGAAAATACATTTCATTCAGTTTTTGTTCATTACTCTTCTGCTTGTACTATTGTGCTGATTTTTTATGGTAATGATATAATTATTTTTAGTGATGATTCTACGGGTATAACTGCTTTAAAACGATATTGGGCTCATCATTTTCATACTAAGGACTTAGGTGTTCTCTATTACTTTCTTGGGATTGAGGTTGCTCGTTCCTTTCAAGGGATCTCTTTATCCCAACATAAGTATACCATTGATCCTCTCTTTGAGACTGGGTTGCTTGGTGTTCGTCCGGTTAATACACCTATGGATTCTCCTGTAAAGCTCGATGCTGAACAAGGAGAACCATTTCTAAATGTTGGTCATTATTGGCAGCTTGTTCGGAAATTAATTTACTTCACGGTCACCCGTCCTGATATAACATATGCTGTTGATGTTGTTAGCCAGTTTATGCATGCTCCTTGTCAGCCACACTTTGATGCTGTTTGTCGCATTCTTCGCCACTTAGAACGTGCCTTAGGTCGTGGATTGTTATATCTTCTATCTGATCATTTATTTGTAATTGGCTACTTGAGGGATAATTTTGACGCTTTCATAAAAAGATTAATTTCCTTCCCTTTGGACATTCCTGGAACGACATACCACAAGTGTTTACAGGTATATCAAAACAATCTGTTACTACCCTTGATCATAGAAAATATGAACATATTTAAATTCATATACTCCCATGAAAGCAGAAAATTAGGTCAACTAAAGGCTGATCACTTTGCCAAGTATGTGACTTCAAATCTTTACTCAGAACACTAAAAAAAAGTTATCTTCACTATTTGTTCTAGCATTCCCTGTAATGGCAGGCCGGATATCAAATTAATATAAAATCTTTATTTATTTGTTTTTTAAAGCTAGCCCATTAGGTTTGATTCTTCTGAGTTTGTTCAGGGAAGGAAGAAGGCTATGAAGATGCTAAAGAACATGTTAAAGGAAAGATGCGCAAACTGATTTCTTTGATCATGTCCTTGCAGAACTTGGAAAAGAGGATACAATCCTCACAGAGGCAATCGCTCTGTATTTAATGTTTGTGCTACTATTTGCTAGCTTTGAGACAACTTCCCTTGCTCTAACTATGGCCATCAAATTTCTTTTAGACCATACTTTGGTACTCAAGGAATTAACAGACAGAGAATACATTTTATTTGGACATAAAAACCTACCATTGTTTTATCAAATCCTGTTCTGTTCCCCCAATTGACATGCGTTCTATAACCCCGCAGGAAGAACATGAGGCAATTCTAAGGAGGAGGGAAGATCCAAATTCCAGACTTACATGGAAAGAATATAAATCAATGACATTTACATTCCAGGTGGGTTAAGAAGTCTGAATTTTGTCTAGCATATAGAATAGAGGAGGTTCAAACAAAAAATGTACAAGTATTTAAACTCAATGGTGCTGAGTTTCAAAATAGAATTGCAGTTTACTAATGAAACAGTCAGGCTGATGAATATAGTTCCCGCAATTTTCAGAAAAGCACAAAATCGATTTCTATACACATAATTTGAGTTTATTCATACAGGAGCGGGAAGAAAAAAAACCATTTTTATGTACCTCAATATTAGAATTGGGATAAATGCAGGTTATACCATTCCAGCTGGTTGGACGGTTATGGTCTCTCCTTCAGCTGTGCACTTGAACCCTGCCATATTTAAAGATCCCCTTCAGTTCAATCCGTGGAAATGGGAAGTAAGTTGATTGTTCCAAAATTACCTGCTTTTCGATTTGTTTATTTGATTTTCAGCCACAATCCAGATATTGACAGTTGGTTATGCTTTAGATAGTTTCCATCTTTTTTTTCCCTAAATGCTCAAATATTATGAGAGATGAACAGGTGATGGAACTAATTGGTGCATCCAAGCATTTCATGGCTTTTTGGGGTGGCATGAGATTTTGGGTTGGAACAGATTTCGCCGAAGTGCAATTGGCTGTCTTTCTCCACTGCTTGGTTACAAAATACAGGTAAAAGTTTCTTATATTGAATGTGCAACTATGCATGAGAGAGTGAGACTAACCCATTTCACATTTGACATCATCAAGTGGCAAGAGATCAAAGGAGGAGACATTGTCCGAACTCCTTGGTCTACAATTCTGATGTTGGGAGACGTATCGACTGGAGGAACACAAACTCCAAAATCCACAAGCATGCTTGAACTAAAGATACTCTCTTTAATAACAAACACGAATAAGAGAATAATCTCTGAAAAATCTTATTAATATCAAAACTGAATAACTCGCGATTGTTACATGGTATTTATAATGACCAAACCCTAATCGAATGGGAAAACTGTCGATCAGTCAACACAATCTTTCCTAAAGAAAAATTAAGAAGAAATTACTAAAAACAGAAAATTTGACTTAAGGCCAAATTTGGATACTAAAAACATAACGAAACGTGCCAAAACAGATGACACCTAAAAAGAAAATTCCATCGTCTAAGCCTCGAAAATCGCAATTTTGCTGTTTTAGGAAATCAGCTTATGTCATGGCGTAGCGATTAGTCTTTCTCGTTGGGCCATGTTCAATCAAATATGGGCATTTCGAGGCTAATTTGATCTCGGCAGACCGCGCCTCTACTATCACCTTTTAGCTTGCTATTGATCGTAGGCTTCCATGAAAGAGAAACCCGTGAGCTCTGCATCATTCTCCCCAGCTTGAAAAGAATTCGCTCTCGAATTTGAGTCCTCATCAGAAGAGACATCATTGCGGAATGGGATCAAGTGTTTCACATTAAACACGTCTGATGTACGGATGAAACTTAGAAGCTTCAATTTGTAGGAATTAGGATTAATCTTCTGGATAATCTCCACCGGACCAATTTTTCAAGCTGCCAGTTTGTTTTATTCCCCAACTAAGAATCTATCCTTGGTGAGGATAGCATATACAAAGTCACCAACTTTGAACTCAACAAAGTGACACTTTTTGTCAGCGCGCTCCTTATATCGGGCAGCACTTTCTCCCAACTTCAGCTGTGTGGCCTGATGAACTAGGCAGAATTGATCAATAAAATCCTACGCTTTGACAAGAATGCATTTCAAATTAGGAATAGGTGCAAGATCAAGTGGAGAATGCGGGATAATTCCATACACAATCTAAAAGGGACAGAGACCAATGCTGCAATTAACTGCATGGTTGAAGGCAAACTCCGCTTGGCATAATTTGAGATCCCACATCTTGATATGGTCTTGAACTAAACTTCGCAGCAGGTTACCCAATGAGCGATTGACCACTTCAGTTTGACTGTCAGTTTGAGGGTAATAGGCACTACAGTAGTCCAATTTCGTATTAACCATCTTCTACAGACAGCGCCAAAAGTGGCCTAAAAAGCTCGTATCCTGTCAGAGACAATGGAACTAGGTAACCCATGTAACTCGTGGACTTCTTAAAAGTATAGTTGGGCCACCTTCATCGCATCGGTTGTCTTCTTACATGGTATAAAATGGGCCATCTTGAAAAACTGATCCACCACAACATAGATAGAATCATGGCCGCGTTGGGTACAAGGGAGACCCAACACGAAATCCATGCTAACATCGGACCACGGTTGAGTAGGAATAGGTAGAGGCATGTACAGGCCTGCGTTAGTAGCAACCCCTTTGGACACCTGGTAGATATGACAACCCTCCACGAACTTATAAATTCCCCGCCTCATTGAGGGAGAATCGTAAGATGCGGCTACCAATTCATAGGACTTGTCCCTCCCCACATGGCCTTCATTATGTAACTCTTTGATGATCTGCAACCTCAAACTAGAATCTAGAATGCACAATTGAGTCCCTTTGAGCAAGAAGCCATATTGAATGTGATAATTAGAAACTATGCGACCAGACAAGCTGGCTAATATACTAGAAAAGAATGGGTCAACCACTAATAATTCTCAAAAACTGTCAAAGCCAAGTACCTCTGTCCGCATAAGTGTCAGAAAAGAAGCTCGCCAGCTAAGGGCGTTAGCCACTCGATTTAAGGCCCCAGACTTATGCTTGATGGTGAATGAGAACTGTTGAACATAGGCAGACCACTTGGCATGTCGGTCGGATAACTTATCTTGACTATTAAGGTGCTTTAAAGCTTCGTGATCTGAATATAGGATGAAATCATTGTGAATCAAGTAATGATACCAATGCTTGAGGGATTGGATGATTGCTAGGAATTTCACGTCATAAGTGTTATATCTCAGCTTGGCACCATTCAATTTTTCATTGAAGTAAACCACAGGTCTGAATTTTGACTAAGAACAGCTCCAATCCTGACTTCGATGCATCGTAATGCAACTCAAAAGGTTGTGAAAAATTTGGCAGGATCAGCATTGGGGCAAAGGTTAGCTTCTGCTTGATCTCTTTAAAGGCTTTGGATGCTTCTTTTGTCCACGTAAACATGCCTCCCTTTATGCAATCTGTTATAGGAGCCATAATGGTGCTAAAATGAGGGATGAGTCGACAATAAAAAGCTACCAACCATGGAAACTGCGTATGTCGAAGAGAGTCTTCGGTTGTGGCCACTGCCTAATTGCTTCGACCTTGGATTCGTCCACCGAGATCCCATCCTTGGAAATCACATAACCAAAGACTAAAACACGATCTGTCATGAAAACACACGTTTTGGTGGCCTCGTAGAGCTTTTCACGCCTCAATGCAGCTAAAACTTCCCAGATATGCTGCACATGTAAATCTGGAGTGGCACTATATATAAGGATATCATCAAAGTAAACAACTGCAAATTTACCTATGAACGGTCGCAACACATGGTTCATCATACGCATGAAGGTGCTCGGTGCGTTTGACAATCCGAATGGCATAACAAGCCACTCATAAAGACCCTCCCGAGTCTTGAATGTTGTCTTCCACTCATCACCGGGTCTAATTCGAATCTGGTGGTACCCGTTCTTCAGGTTTAGCTTGGAGAAGATTTCAGCTCCTGTCAACTGATCAAATAAATCATCTAGTATGAGAATTGGGAAGCGGTATTTGACAGTGATCTTGTTAATGACCCTACTATCAAGACACATTCTCCAGGTGCCGTCTTTCTTTGGGGTGAGTAGTGTTGGGACAGCACAAGGATTGATACTTTCCTTGATAAATCCCTTGGACAGTAACTCTTCCACTTACCTTCGTAATTCTTCAGGCTCCTTTGGGCTCATTCAGTAATGGGATCAATTGGGCAGATTAAAACTTGGCACCAAATCGATCTGATGTTGTATGTCCCGCAATAGTAGCAACCCGGTTGGAAGTTCTTCAAGAAAGACATCTGCAAATTCTGTCAATAATGGTTGAATAATTTCCAGCGCTGCTCCTTGTCGGTCGCCTGTAGGATCTTTCTTGACCACTAACACAAGAAATTGCTTAGTGTCGGTGATCTCCTCCTCGAATTGTGCCAAGATTGGCTCCCCCTCCTACCGTTGGCTTGCGTACGATCCCTTTAGTTGGTAACAACACGATCCTAGTATTATTGAAGAGAAAGCTATAGGTATTATCCCACCCTTCATGCTTGACATTACAATCATACTGTCATGGCTTACCCAATAGAAGGTGACACGCATCCATAGCAACGACGTCACACCACACTTGGTCCTTATACTTAGAGCCAACAGAGAAAGAAATCAAGCACCATTTGGTAACTTTTACCTCGTTGCCTTTCTTGAACCACCCCAGTTTGTAAGGTTTGGGATGTTGTTCCGTTGCCAACCCCAACTTTTGGACTGCATCATTAGATACCACATTCTCACAGCTCCCTAAATCAATCACGAAGCAACACACCTTCCCGCCGATGGTGCAGGTGGATAGGAAGATATTGTTGCGCAACCACGAGTCCCCATCAGACTCCCAAGGAGTTAAAGAGACTCATCAAACAACCAAAAGGGGCCCTTGATCCTCAGTTACCTCCTCTTCTTTGTAGTCCGAGTAAAGATTGGAATCATACTCTGGGGCCTGCTCGGTTTTATCTCCAGTTGGTTTGTCTGTCTCTAAGAACAAAGCTTTGCTAGGATTATTACTCTTTCGACAATCTACAGCACAATGTACGGGTTCACTGCACTTGAAAAAATGCATGCCACCAACAGCCGCATTAGAGGGTTGTAGCGCTACTGTTTTTGCTACTGGTGGAATGTGCATAGTTCTATTCGTGGAATTAGAATTTGTCGTCACACGGTTAGAACTGCTCCAATTACCGGTAGTAGCTCTTCGACCAAACTGCTTCTCTAACTGTAAGGCTCTCTGATGGGCTTCCGACAACGAATATATATCAAACAAGTTAAGAGTGTTCTGGAATTGCTGACGTAATCCCCCAATGTATCGTGACACCAACTGTTCCTTAGTTTCAGACAAATCATTCCTTGTCAAAAGCGAAAAAAAATCTGTAGTATAATCATCTACAAAGTGCGCTCTTTAACTCAGGTTTTGCAGCCGCTGATACATCAATCTCAAGTAGTTATGGGGTAAAAAGGCAGCACACATGTGTTTCTTAAACTTCTCCCACGAACTGATTTTCTGTTTACCTTGCCTAGTTCTGTTCAACTTGACTTGTTGCCACCAAGCAGCAGCCCTGCCTTAGAGCCTGGTAGCTATCAATGAAACCCGTTTGTCGTCGAGAACCTCTTTGAACTCCAAGACCTCTTCGACAGTACCGATCCAATCGAAAAACTCATATGGCGTCAAACCCCCTTGAAACTCAGGGATCTCGATCTTCAGACTAACTTCCCAACGCAGAGAATCATGGTTGTTAACCACAAATCTCTTGCCCCTTCCCCTTGACTGTTGGTCGACAAAAGGGTTGGTGGCAGAATCGTCATTCGAAACCTTTTCTTCTACGACGGGATGCCAGTTTGGTTGACGGTTGCGAGGTAGAATGGCGGCAATTAAGCCAGCCATCTACTCTGTTAAGGCAGCGATGGACTCCTCCATGCTGGTCATTCATTTCTTCGCTCGGGCATCTCGTGCAGCGTCATCCCGCTCATACACCTCTTCAACAACAGCGAATCTTCCCCCTCGTCCCCTGTTTGTAACACCACCACGTGCCATGATCAGGACTCGGACAAGGGTTTAGCTCTGATACCAACTGATGCAGGAAGACATATCGGCTAAAGGAACACAAACTTCAAAATCCATAAGCCTACTTGAATTAGAGATACTTTCTCTAATAACAAACACGAATAAGAGAATAATCTCTGAAAAATCTTATTAATATCAAAACTGAATAACTCACGACTGTTACATGGTATTTATAATGACCTAACTCTAATCGAATGGGAAACCATCGATTAGGCAACGCAATCTTTCCTAAAGCAAAATCAAGAAGAAATTACTAAAAACGGAAAATTTAACTTAAGGCCAAATTTGGATACTAAAAACATAAAGAAACGTGCCAAAACAAACGACACCTAAAAAGAAGTTACCAAAAAAAAAGTTATTGCTAAAACAAAAGTTTCCTAGAACGACAAAATTGCTATTTTCGGGGCTTAGACGATGGAATTTGACTAAAAATTGGCTTACGTCATTGCGTAGCGAAGAGTCTTGCTCGTTGAGCTGTTTCCAATCGAACATGAGCCTTTCGATACTAATTTGACCTTTGCAGGCCGCGCCTCTACTATCATCTTTTAGCTTATTGTCAATCATAGGCTTCCATGAAAGAGAAGCCCATGAGCTCTGCATCAAATTCCCAAATGGTTTTCATGTTCAATTCTCTGGAAAAAAAAATGAATAGAAATAAGAGCCAACAAATAACTGTATTTAATACAAGCAGTTGACACACAGTCAAGACATTTATATGGCTAGAGGCATATGACGAAGAGATTACAAGTTACCGTCCTACCCGGTAAGATTGCTCTTTGGACGCAGTCAAAGAGATGATTGCCAAGCATATGTTCATACAGTAAACAAAAGGGAGGAAGCAATTATAGTGCTTTTTCCAAAAACTAAGAATGAGCTAAAAATACCTTTCTGCTGAGGATCACCTAAAAGGTTTTAGGCTTTTATGTTTATGATGTTTCAACAACAACATGTGAAAGACATGAGAACAGAGGAGGGAAAAGAAGCATGTACAGGTTCATATAGAGCACATGCATTAGTATAAAGAGGTCTTTGTAACATTGTGTAAATATTTTCTACAACCTTTTGTGCATACTCTATGTCAGTAATAGAGTATTACTGCTGTGAAAAACTGTGTTACAATTACGTGCAACTCCCCTCCCCCCAAAAAAAATAAAAAATGAAAAAGTGAAAACAAGAAAAAGGAACAAATTTGATTTTCATTAGTTAAATGTCTAATAAACTGTAACCAGCATTGACATCTATCTAATTTCAATCTCTCTGATTAGCATGGACCTTTGAATTTCTTCATTAAAAAGTCTATGTCTGTGCTTGTAATGATCGTCTTGATTTTCATCACTATATCTGGTAATTTTGGACAGACCTTCTATTGTTTCCATTTCTTTTCTGCGTCTGTGGTAGGCAACATGGTTGTCGTCCTCTTTATCCTAGTACAGGGACGGACGCAAAATTTTAATTTAAGAGGGGCGAATTGTTCTTATAAATTTTTAAGATAGCATATATTAAATTTTTTAACAAAAAATCTTAGAGGGATAAACCTATAAAATTATGAAATATTTTGAACTAATACTATTATAATAGTGAGTTTTTTCAAAATCTTGGAGAGGTGACCGTTTCCATCCGCCCCCCATTCGGGCCATCTATGTCCTGATATATCTACCGCATGATACTGGGGTGCCATTGGTTTGTCCATGTTTGTGCTTGTCCTTGTGGACATGGTGAAAATAGTAATGATAATCAATATCCCATTTTAAATGGTTATGCATGTGCTCATTATGAACACTTATTCGCTTCTTTTGGGTATCATGCTTATGATGCCTTCTTTCATGCTTGTGGTGTTTCTTGAGATGGATTTTGGAAACTTCAGCATCATATCCATGCTTCCGCATATTTCCAATTCTTTGTTTGTCTACACAAAAATGATCTTCCCACCAATCATAAACAGGATCAAAGAGCCTCTTTTCATGTAGAAACCAGAGGAGCACAACCACTACAACTCAACAGTAGAATACATTATCAAATCCTTGCTTGCTTTAAAATGCAGCAATCATCCATTCATCAGTAATTGAGTAAATAGGTATGACTATCACCTGTTGGGAAAATTGCCAAAAGTGGACCAAACATCGCCATCCAACTCATACAAATATATTGTATGTGGCAGCTGAAGTCAAAAAAACCAGAGCTCCATGTACATGCTCCCAACTTGACCAGCAAAATAAATCAACCAAAGCCTATTAGATCTCCTTAACTGAACCAATAGCTCCTCTAAATATACCATGGTCCAATTACTTACTTTGTAAGTACCGTCTTTCAATTACTAATACAAAAATATGAAAGGTAATGACTTCAACTTCATAATGCATACATACGCACCAGTTTACAGTTTCAATGTTTTTGTTCATGAAATTATTGCAAAGAGCCGCATGAACATAACTCAGCTACTTTGTGTGTATTCGAGCAGAATGGTTAAAACACCTCATCCAAAGTCCAAAACACACCAATTCCTTCCCAAGTCACCTTCATCATAAAAAAGTTAAGTCATTTTCATGTTTAAAAATCTCTAATACGGGGGATGAGTAACATTTTTATGTCATCAAAAACCTCCTAATAGTTAACTATTTGCTGCATTTCGGGAGGGGAGAGATCCACCAGAGTCTTTACTTCAATATATAATTTCCATACAGTCAAACACCTAATGGAGTTTCATTGCAACATGTTTCAAGCATGAGGACTTTAAACAAACCAGGAAACTAACACTCTGGTCTTGCCAAAAAAAAAACTATCAAATCAAACTGTTGGTTGAAGAACTCCGCAAGAGAAACTCCCGATTGAAGACCGAACTTTCAATTTTCAATTTTTCGGTAGCCATTGATTATCTAGTTTAAAGTTCGACACAAGAAAAAAACAAGGGCTTACAAACATTGGGGATGTATCCAATATACTTGATGACAATGTTTTCAAGTCCGGACCGGACCGGCCGGGTCAACCAGTTGAACTGGGAACCGGTCTGGCTAACAGTCCAAATTAACCCATTAAACCGGTCAGGCTTAAAAATCGGTGTTTTTAACAAGGGCTTTTCAGCCAGAATCCCATATATACATCATCAACTAATATTAGGTCCATAAATTAATATTTTAATGCGAAAGGTCCACCAAATCTAAAAAATCCGCGTTCTCCAAAAAATACCCTTAACCACGTTCGTCACGTTAGCTTGCTTGCACGATACGATTCATAACAGCACTCAACTCACTATCTCTCATTCACATTCAAAGCAAAAATCGCACTCGACTTATTTCGAATATGAAAAATCAGAATCTCATTCGTCGCAAGCTCGGATTCATTCTCAAACCTGAAATCAACTCAATCAAGTCGCATCGTTAAGGTTAGGTTTTGTACTCATTCTTCAGTTTACGTATTTCATCTCTTTCACTTCTTCAACGAAAAAGATTTTATCAGTTTACGTATTTCACTAAAAACGCGATGATAGTGACTCGTTTCTACTCGTTCCTCAATATCGATAAAGTTATCTGTATCTTTAACAAAATGTAAAACGTCCACGGATAAATTACCTCTGCGATTTGAAGAACATTAAAATCGTGCAGATAAATTTAAATATCTTGTTTGAACAATATTAGAAGTTACGTAAATGAACAAATAAATGTATCTCTCTTGTTTCAAAATTGTGAGAAGTTATGTAAATGAACAGATAAATTTATCTGTGCATTTGAAAGTACATTTAAAGTGAACAGATAAAGTTATCTGTATTGTTAATAGAATATAAAGTTATCCATATTGTTAATAGAATGTAAAAGCTACATAGATAAATTTACATTTAGGGTTCGAAGAACATTAATTTACCACAGATAAATATATCTGTCACGTTATATGTGCTTTCAAATTCACAGATAAATGTATCTGTCTTGTTTTAAATTGTGCAGATAAAATTATCTGTATTGTTAATTGAAATTAAAAGTTTCACAGATAAATTTACATTTATGATTCGAATAACGTTAACATTACACAGATAAATATTTCTGTGTTGTTGGATACATATAAACTTATCTGTATAGTTAAAGAATGTAAACATGCCCACAGATAAGTTTATCTTTACAATTTGAAGAACATTAAAATGGCACAGATAAATTTAAATCTCTTCTTTGAACAATGTAAAAAGTTACTTAAATGAACAGATAAATGAATCTGTCTTTGTCTTGTTTCAAAATTATGAGAAGTTATATTTTTATCTGTCTAAATGAACAGATAAATTTATTTGTGCATTTGAAAGCACATTTAAAGTGCACAGATAAAGTTATCTGTATTGTTAATAGAATATGAAAGTTACACAGATAAATTTACCTTTAGGATTCAAAGAACTTTAACTTGCCACAGATAATTATATCTGTCACGTTAAATGTGCTTTCAAATAAATAGATAAATGTATCTGTTTTGTTATAAATGAACATATATATTTATCTGTGCATTTGAAAGTACATTTAAAGGTTCACAGATAAATTTACTTTTAGGATTTGAAAGACGTTAACATGCCACAGATAAATATATATCTCTTGTTGTAACAACGTTGTAAGAAAAGTAAATAAACAGATAATTGTATATCTCTTATTTGAATAAAATTAAAAGTTCTGTAAACTGCACAGATAAATTTATCTGTTTTGTTAGAACAATTGGATACCTTATTTAATTGAACAGATATATTTATCTATGCAACTCTAAGTACATTTAAATGTGTACAGATAAATTTATCTCTCCCATCGAGCTAACGTTTGATATGTTATTGTTGAACAGATAAATTTATCTGTATTATTTAAAACATGTTTTTTATTTTAAGCAGATAAGTAAGTTTGTTTCGTGTTTCATTTAGACAAATATATATTGTTTGTTTTATTCAATTTAAACATATAAATTTATATACTGCAGCAATGACCAAGGAATGAGAAAAGAGAGTCCTTAAAGATACCCCAGAAAAAGCAAGTCCTAAAATAGCAAACATTCAAAAGCTATCACCAAAGAAAGAATAATCTAATCCAAGATGGAAATAGAACTATATTCCACAATACCGCTCAAACATTTTTACTGCTGTGAGACTGCTCAGTAATATCAATTTCAATGACAAGCAAGTAGAACAACTGAAGAAAACTCATTTCTGGTTATTGATTGAAGGCATTGTTACCAAGAAGGTTCAGGAGCAAGATGTTAAAAAGTTTGATGACAATGTTGTTTCAGTAATTAGAACATATATCCGGGGGATATATCAGTTCAAATTGGGACAAAAGACAGTGAGTTTTACAGATAAAGATGTCTGTTTCATCTTTAGAATCAAATCTGGGCAAACAATAATGAATCTGTCAAGACATACAACAAAGCCCAATAGTAATTTCATCCAAAAAAAGGTTCCCTAACCAAGTAAGGATGACAACAAGTGAGCTGAAGAAACAATTAACTGAAGCACTAAAAGAAAAAAAAAAGACCATTTAGATGTTGCAAGACTGATCATACTGTACCTTTGTGTGACATTGAGCTGGGTGTTCATTGAATATGTTGAAAGTGTTCAAAACATGACGAAATATGCTTGGTCTGCAGCGATAAAAGACTGGTTGATTTCCTCACTTGAGAAAAATTTGACAAACCAGAGACAGTTACTGGATGTGTTATTGCTCATTTGGTACTTCTTTCAAAGATCTTGCTATTATATTATTGAATGTCCTTTCTATATATGAAACTAATACATCTTTATTTTTACTTAGTATTGGATATGTGAGCACACAACACTTGTGGAGGCTGAAACAACACACCAGTTCTCAAGAATGCTCAAATGGAGATTGCGAAAGCTAGATTCAGCTCTAAAAAATATAGAACTAAAAAATCTTGCTGCAAACTAGGTAAAAATAACTTTAAATAATCACAATTGATTATACATATAGATTTATCTGTTCTTTTAAATAGATTAAAGTGATTAACTAATAAATTATCTATTTTCTACAAAAGTACATCTAAAACATTTTTATTGAACAGATAAATATATCTGTATCTTTTACATCATGTATAAATAAGACAGATAAATTTATTTGTTTCTTTCAATAAGCGCAAATAATATAGAGATAAATTTATCTGTTCTTTTAAGTAGGAAAAACTACTAACAGATAAATTTATCTGTTCGTTTAAATATGCAAAAAGGTTTAATAGATAAATTATTTGTCTTTATAAAAGTACATCTAAAGCATCTTTATTAAACAGATAAATGTATCTGTAGCTTTTACATGATGTGTAAACAACACAGATAAATTATCTGTAGCAATATATTATTAACAGATAATTTATCTCCTTGTTCTCACAGCTAACTTTGCATTCATAATCCAGATGCTATCTTCAATTGTTCAACCAACAACAGAAGAAAATGAACTCTTTGAGTTCACTATATCTGAGGATGAAAACAAATCTGATGATGAGGTTGAAGCACATGGTGACTTCACGGCTGAAGTAGGAGGAGTGCTTGAAGGGCAAAAAACATGAAAGAATGAAGAAAAAACAATTGAAATTCTGAGAAAAACGTATACAATTGAAATGTTGAAGGAAATTCTGGAAACAAATGAAGATTCAATTCAACAAATGAAGAAGGTGGAAGAAGATTTGCAATAAAAGACATCGGAAAACAAAAAGATGAAGAAAACAATTGAACAGCTCAGTGAAGAAAATAAGAAATTGCTTGAACAAATTGAGTAACTTTCTGCCCATGAAGTAACACAAAAATTTGTTGACGAAAAGAAATTTGCTGAAGCAAAGATGAAAATAGAAGAGCTCCAAACAGAAAATCAAAAATTGCTTGATCAAATTGTTGAACTTTCAGTTCACCGAGCCACACAAGAATTTACACAGAAAGAAACTATTATGGAGATTGAGAAAAAAAAAACAAAAAAAGATAGCAGAGGTGGAACAAGAAAAAGAAAAGTTGATTGAAAAAATGGTAGAGATCTCGGTACACAAAATTTCACAGAGTGCTTCAGAGCAACTGAAAATTGATATGTTGAAAGAAATAATGAAAGCTCATGAGTAAGAGAAACAACAACTCATTGAGGCAATAAGACAACGAAAAGAAGCTGAAGAGAAAGAAAAAGAAAAAGCTCAACCAACTCCATCTTCTATGATTGCAAAAATCAAGGTAAAAGAAATGAATGACAAAAAGCTTCCTGAATTCCAGTATCAATCGAAAAGAGGAAGGAAGAGAAATACGAACAAAAATGGAGACCAAAAATAAATGGAAGCCCAACAAACATTCCAATAAAGAAATCCAGTCGAAGCCGAACAACCCAATGTCGAATATGTCCAAGTCCAAGAAACCAAAACAGTCCCAATCTAGGTGAAAGAATATGTACCTGCAGAGAAGATTGTTAAAGCAGCATGAAAACCAAAAAAGCTCGGCTTTCTAAAGAATTTTTCCGTCACCTTGTTTATACCTGAAGAAGACAAAGAAACGATGAGACTTATTTTTGCAAATGAAAGAGGATTCGAGTATGTAAAAAGTAATTATACTAAACTATATGTAAAACATAAATTTAACACTAAATTATACTGTTATGTGAAATTGCAGGGCCCAAGTGTGGGAATCCGAAGAAGACTATGGAGGAATAACACTCGATGAATGTGTCAAAATGATGAAAAAAGAAGATTGCTTCAACAACGTAAGTTTCTGAACCTTCTAACAAATAAATTTATCTATTAATTTTTGGCTTATCCATTGTACTTATATGTTAAAGCAGATAAATTTATTTATTAGAAGGTTGTGAAGAGCACAAAGTGGTAACAGATAAATTTATCTGTCAGTACTCATTTTTTACACTTATTAAACAACTAACAATCTATATCAGGTTATTGATAGATACTCCTTTATTTTGGTCAAGAAACAAGAAAAATGTTAAAAAGTTAAAAATAAATGCCTATTTTTCACCTGTTTAGTCTGGGTAAATAAAATATTTACGTAATTATCATGACATAACAGATAAATGATTGCACAAATACTAATTTATATATACTATTCAATAGTCGTTGATCAAGTGGCTGACAAACACAATAAGAGCACATAAAATTGACAAATACCTCTCAACAATTGATAATAAATACATGTAACTTGTTATCTTCTCTTATATTATTATAATTTCATGTCATTAACAAATAAATTTATCTGTTCATTAATTTTACTGACAAATTTATCTTTTTACATTCGAAGATGCAGCTTTCTTATATTTCCAATGAACTCAAATAGCAACCATTCAACAAGCACGTCATATCATTGGACCCTCCTTGTTTTTTATATTCAAAAATGCAGTTGGTTCCACTATAACTCGATGAATAAAAGGAAAGGCTTTGAATACCCATTCTTACAAGATGCTTTCATTGTGGTAAGCAATTAATTTACATTAAAATTACAACTTAAAATAAATTACTTAAACAAAAATATGACTAATATATGAATTTTTATGTCATTAAATAAAACATATATTGAAACTTTCATGAAAAAGCAACATGAAGAGTAAAAGGAGATAATTATCTCATGTCCAAAGTGTTTTTGAAAAACACAATTTTGATGCACCAATCATATCAAGTGAAAATTTTTCACAACAGAGATCTGGATCGTAAGTTTATCTATTTAATTTATTTAGTTACAGTATTATCCGTTATATTTCTTAAATTTATCAATTTTTTAATTTTGTAAGGCTAATTGTGGGATAATTGTCTGCTTTCTAATAAAGCAATATTACAAAGGAACACAAATATCTCTTTAGGGTGACAAAATTCTTCCGCTGAAAACAGTACGAGCTTTCAGAGCTGAACTACTACATAAATTCTTTAATGATCCAGGAAGGTCATGGAACCTGGAAGCATACAATCAGAAACTGTTGTTGAAACAATTCATTAAAGAACAAGAAAAACAAAACACTTGATTGATTATTTGTAATATTTTTTGATGTAAATCATTTTATTCTTTTCTGTGAATACGTGATGCAATTTTGATTCTGTTAGTTCATACAAAGGGAAAAGTAAATAACAGATAAATTTATCTGTACAATTTTAAAAAGAAAAAAGTAAGATACAAATTCTCAATAGATAAATTTATCTGTACTCTAACGATAAAAGCCAAATCCTCAACAGATAAATTTATCTGTACTCTTACGATTAAGGCCAAATTCTGAACAGATAAATTTATCTGTACTATTAGGATAAAGCATAAGCAAGGTACAAATCATCAACAGATAAATTTATCTGTACTATCTAGATAAAGTATAAGCAAGGCACAAATAATTTATCTGTACTATTAGGATAAAGTATAAGTAAGGCACAAATTCTCAACAGATAAATTTATCTGTACTATTAGGATAAATCATAAGTTAGGCATAAATTCTCAACAGATAAATACATCTGTACAATTAGGATAAATCATAAATAATGCATAAATCCTTAATAGATAAATTATTTGTTATATTAAACATATGATAAAGACAAATGAGCTCTCTAACAGATAAATTTATCCGTACTATCTTGAAAAGAAAAAAGCAATGCCCAAATTCTTAACAGATAAATTTATATGTATTCTTACGATAAAGGCCAAATCCTTAACATATAAATTTATCTGTACTCTTACGATAAAGGTCAAATCCTGAACAGATAAATTTATCTATACTATTAGAATAAAGTATAAGCAAGGTAAAAATTCTGAACAGATAAATTTATCTGTACTATTAGGATAAAGCGTAAGCAAGGCAAAAATCCTCAACAGATAAATTTATATGTTAAATTAAACACATGATAAAGACAAATGAGCTCTCTAACAAATAAATTTATCTGTACTATTTTGAAAAGAAAAAAGTAAGGCACAAATCCTTAACAGATAAATTTATCTGTACTCTTACGATAAAGGCCAAATCCTCAACAGATATATTTATCTGTACTATTAGGATAAAGCATAACAAATGCACAAATGCTCAACAGATAAATTTATCTATACAATTAGAATAAAGCATAAACAATACCAAAATCATTAACATATAAATTTATCTGTTAAGTTTTAGTTTGGGGACAATAAAATTTTGTTCATTAATGAAGGAACTGATGGTATTTATTTGTACTATTGGGATAAAGCATAGCAAAGACACAAATTCTCAACAGATAAATTTATTGTACAATAGGATAAAACATAAATAATGCCCAAATCATTGACAGATAAATTTATCTATTAAGTTTTAGTATAGGGACAATAAAATTTTGTTCATTAATGAAGCAACTGGCGATATGTGCAATGTAATTGATATACAAAATAGTAAATAGCAATTATTTGTGGTTAAGTATAGCTTGTTAATTCAAATTCTTAGAGTATGGAATTAAGAATTAATTGTAAATGTGGAATTAAATTAAGAAATTGATGAAACTAAGTTAGAGTAAAAATAGCCTATAAGTGATAGAGTTAAAAAAAAGGAAAAAATGAGAAAATAGAAAAGGTTAACCAAACATAGCCCTAACCGTTAGGTGACTAGCCACCTAGGAAAGAGTGCAAAACTTCATGGCTAAATTTCCTAAACCATGGTTAGCAAAAAGTAAACTTAACCATGACTTGCAAACTTAACCATGACTGTCCATTTCTAAAAAGCCCTAAACTTCTTATAAATGGAATAAGAGAAACTTAAATCACTTGGATTGCATTTGGAAGAGCAAGAGGCGAGCGTGGCTTTAAGGCAGTACATCGTGCTTGGAACTCAAGATTTGAGCGATTGATGGTCAAGCTGAGGATATAAATCTTCTTCTCCGATCATCAGTTACTCCCCTAACCTTCAAGTGTATTTGTTCATATTCTTGCATTTTTTTTATAATATTAGATTTATATACTCAGTTTATATTTCTATACTCTAAGATCTAGGCTCTTCTTTTAAAATTATCAAATTTTACACTTCTAAGTTCTAGATCTCTTTACACTAATCAGCTCTTTGCTAGCTTCTTGGACTTCATCATTGCTTTTGTATTCTTTAACAACTTCTAGGTTTTGATAAAAAAATCTAGGATCCCTGAATCAAGCCCTCATAACTTCCAGATCCTTTCGTTATAAGGACTTGATTCAGGCATTCCAGATCTTTTCATCAAAGACTAGGTGTTGTTAAAGAACGCGAAAATAATGATGAGATTCAAGAAGCTCGCAAGGAGATGATTAATGTAAAGATCTATTACTTTGAAGTGTTAAATTGAATAATATTCGAAGAAAGAGCATACAACTTAGAGCATAACAAAATAAGCTCAGTATGTAAATCTACTATTTCTGAAAAAAAAAAAAAGAAGAAGCAAGAATACGAACAACTACACTTGAAGGGCTACACTTGATGGTTCGGCGAAGTAACTGATACTCGTAGAAGGAGGAGTATCCATCGTCAAAGCTTGATCATTAACCGCTCAAAACTTGAATTCAATGGATGATACAAATACAGATTCGTAGATATACGGGGAGAGAGATAGTATGGGTTGGGGTTTTTACGTTTTGGTTTTTATATTCGTGGATATTTGGCCATATCTTTAGGCTATCATTCCATTATTTGTAATATGTATGTTTATCTTTCAATGGCATAACTTGATTAATCTAAAAATTGTTGCTCGTTGTTCTTTGGTGTGAATATTTTTTGATATAAATTCGTTATTTTTTGGTGTAAATACAATATGCACTATACATTTGCAAGCACATTTAATGTGTACAGATAAATTTATCTGTTAGTTCATACAAAAGGTCAAGTAACGAACATGTAAATTTCTCTGTGTTATTGTGAAACGAATAAAAAAGACACAAATCATTAACAGATAAATTTCTCTGTTGTATTATGATAAAACATAAGAGATTTCAAATCCTTAATAGATAAATTTATCTGTACTATTGTGAAAATGAATTAATAATGGCACAAAATCATTAACAAAAAGACAAATAAATTTATCTGAAAACGATAAAAAAGTCTAACAGATATATTTATCAGTTAGTTCATACAAAAGGATAAGAAAAGAATAGATAAATTTATCTGTTAGTTCATACAAAATGTCAAGTAATAAAAAGGTAAATTTCTGTGTTATTGTGAAATGAATAAGAAATGCACAAATCATTAAAAGATAAATTTATCTGTAGTATTATGATAAAGCATAAAGAGTTCTCAAGTTCTTAACAGATAAATTTATCTGTACTGTTGTGAAAATTAATTAAGTATGGCACAAAATTATTAACAAAACGACAAGTAAATGATATAAAAGTCTAACAATAAATTTATCTGTTAGTTCATACAAAAGGTCAAGTAAAGAACAAGTAAATTTATATGTGTTATTGTGAAATGAATAAGAAAGGCACAAATCATTAACAAATAAATTTATCTGTAGTATTATGATAAAGCATAAATATTTTTCAAGTCCTTAACAGATAAATTTATTTGTATTATTGTGAAATAAATTAAGCATGGCACAAATCATCAACAGATAAATTTATCTGTACTATTTATGCACAAATCTATAACAAAGGACAAGTAAATTTATCTAAAAACGATAAAAAAAGTCTAACAGATAAATTTATCTGTTAGTTCGTACAAAAGAATAAGTAAAGAACATATAAATTTATCTGTTAGTTCATACAAAAGGTCTAGTAAAGAACAAATAAATTTATCTGTGCTATTGTAAAACGGATAAGAAATGTACAAATCATTAACAGATAAATTTGTCTGTACTATTATGATAAAGCATAAAGATTGCCCAAATTCTTAATAGATAAATTTATCTGTACTTTTGTTAAAATGAATAAGACTGGCACAAATCATTAACAGATAAATTTTTCTGTACTATTATTAAAAATCAAGTCTTACAGTTTTTTCAACCAAACAAACTAAAAATCAAATGAAAAAAAATGAACATTCAAATTGGCTCCTTGCAAGTCTTCCAATTGTGCTTTCCCAACTTTTCACATCTTTTACATCTTACATGTCTAATACTTTCACCTCTTGAACGAATCCTCTGAATTTTAGGTTTATCAGGTGACCTCATAGTCAAATGAGGCATAATACCGATAGATTCTTTTTCAAAATCAGGAATGCCAACTGCTGGAATTGGGAATATACATTCCTTGTATGGTAACTGAAATGCTTTTACAGTAAACAGCGGGTCAATGTATAAAGCAATATCTTTTCCACTCTTTTGAATAGCCGTCACAGCATGCGGACATGAAAATTCATTAACCTGCCACCGAGAACAACTGCAAGTCCTCTCATAAATGTCAACCACCACTTAAGGAAAGGAATGAACCTCGAGCACAGAAGAGCTGGAAGAACTAATTGTCCATGTCCTACCCTTATTAAATGCATCGATCAACTTTTTATCTATGTCAGGACAAACAATGGATTTCCACTCATTTGAAGCTTCTCTTCTATCACACATTTGTTTCATAATTTAAATCCTTATTTTGTCAACCAATTTTGTAATTGGCAAGTGACGAGCATCACTAATCCAATTATTAAAAGATTCTGAAGCATTCGAACACATCTCACAAAAACGTTTAACTTTAAAAAATACATTGCTCCAATTCTCAAATTGCAAATTATAAATAAATTCATAAGCCTTACTACCACCCACTTCTAAAAAAATTTTCAACTTCTCTTGAAAATCTTGAACTGAAGGAGCATATGCACAATTTGAAAACAAATATACCATATGTTCTCGAAATGAATTAGACAAACGCCCTAAATATCTATCCCGTAAATTTTCTTTCATATGTTGCAAACAGTATGTATGATATCCATTACTAAACAACATTAGAACATGCTGAACTAGTGCAGCATGCCGATCACTTATAAATGTAATTAAACGACCACATAAAATCCCAGGCAATATACTTAAAAATCAAATTCAATTATCCTCATTCTCAGAATCAACTACACAAATGCCACAACAAACAAACCTACAACAACAACAAAAAATATATATAAGTATTAAACAAAACATTCTTAACAAATAAGTTTATCTGTACTGTCGATAGCATTTTTAAAGTTCACAGATAAAACAAAGGGAATATCTTCAACAGATAATTTTATCTGTGTTTGATAACAAACACAGATAAATTTATCTGTCCACCATAACAAGCACAACAATGTGAACAGATAAATTTATTTATGTACTATAACAAAGGCAATATTTTTAACAGATAAATGTATCTGTGTTTGTCATCAAACACAGATAAATTTTTCTGTCCACTATAACAAGCATAAAAGCGTGAACATATAAATTTATATAAGTACTATAACAAATATAATATCTTCAACAGATAAATGTATTTGTGTTTGTTATCATACACAAATAAATTTATCTATGAACTATAACAAGTACAAAAACGTGAACAGATAAATTTATCTATCCACTATAAAATGACCACATATACATTTATCTATTTTATAATAACAAATAAAGATAAATTTATCTGTCCAATTATGTACATTCTTCTTTAACAGATAAATTTATCTGTCCACTATAACAAGCACAACATCATGAAAGAGATAAATTTATCTGTTTCACTATAATAAGAACAACTCATGAACAGATAAATTTATCTGTTATGTTAAAGTAATAGTCCAAACCTTGATTAGCATCTTTTCCTGTAACAGCAAGTAAGCAACCTTTATATCTCCCTTTTAAAAATGTCCCATCAAGAGACAACAAAAGCCGACAGTGATTGAAACCTTTGATACAAGCACTAAATGCCACAAATAATCTTCTGAACCATTTAGTATTCACATCACACTCAATCTTAACCACACTTCCAGGGTTTAAACTCAAAACCACCTCAACATACCAACAGAGCTGATCAAATGACAATGAATAATCCCCATACAACTGAATTTTTGCATTCTCAACACCCAACCAAGCATGATGATAAGATATTGTAAGACCATACTGTTGTGTAAAGAATCCAACAACATCAATTGGTTTCGTTAATAGCTTATCACAAACCTGAATAATAATTGCACTAGCAACCAAATTCGAACTCATCCGCTTACTTTTAGAGGTACGAAATGTCCCACCACAACTATGCTCATTATCCAAATTCTTAATATAAAAGAAGCTATTCGATCTATCCAAAGTCGAATGAACAAACTACTTACAACTGGTAGATTTCCTCAAGCAACAAGCTGCAGTTACTCTCTTTTTATCATTCTTCAAAAAATCATATGAAAACCCAACATCAATAGCATATTTTTCCAAACAACACCTAAATTCATTAACTACACCCTTAAAACACTGCCCAACATGATTAATTAATCCAGCTCAACCAGATGACAAGAGTAACGCCTCTTGGTGATGATAACATTTTTCAAGAGGATCAACATCAGCAACATCATAACCCTAACTGTAACTACTTTCAATAATAGCTCATTTTTGATTACTAGTACCATCAAAACATCTACTATAACTACCTTCAATACCAACTCGTTTTTTATTACTGTTGCTCTCAGACACACAGCTCTCATCATTCATAGAAACATCCACACGATCAACACCAATACAACCAACAACCGACACCATATTATCAAAATCATCATCATCAACAAACATACAATTAGAATGATCAGACAACGAGTATGTAAGAAATTTTTTTTCACGTTTTAGGTTCTTACACTTAATACAAACACAATCCAATATATCATTCAACAAAAAACTAGATTTTACTTTTACAACACTGGTATACATTCCATATTTATAGAAAAGCATAAGAGAATCATCCATAATTTGTCAAACAAATATCGAAACAACTAACTTTCAACTTCAATTAGGAATAACGCACCTGAATCAATTTTCGCAAATCTAAAATCGAAATTAAAAAAATAACGAGCTATAGTCACCAATCACGAACTACAAATGATGAATTACAATCAACAAATCGCTAACCAGAATTGCAAGTTATAATTGAATCACATGACGAATCACGAACTACAATGACGAATCACGATCAATGACGAACTACAATAGTGAATCACGATCAACAAATCGGTAACTAGAATCGCGAGTTAAAATTGCGATGAGAAATCAAAACAGAGATCGAAATTAGAAATCAAATCACAGATCGCGCAAAGATCACAGACTAATGAGATCACAATCATAAATCTCAATATCCAGTTGCCACATAAGATCGCGACAAAAAATAACAATTGTTTTGCGATCATAATTGCGAATTCCTAATTAATCTCACTTTCGAATTCTGTTATTAATATACTCATTCATTTCAAATCTAAACGAATTTCAACAAACTAAGAGTATTTTCGTTATAAATATATACACGTGTTATATATAGAATTTATAACTGATTCTCTATGTCGTTTGTGAATTTTACAAGTGAAAACATATTAAATTAGATGAAAAACAAAATAATAATTACACTTAGGACCTTTGACTAATGTTTCATATATTTTTTTGTCCATGCCCGACGCACAAAAATAGAAAAAGTCATCTCGGACCCGCCCTGCCACATTTTCATCCATACTAATCTGTTTTGGTTAGTTTTTTTTTATTTAGTTTTTTGGCTTAAAAGCTAAAGAAAGTCAATTAGTTTAGCTTATTAGGTATTTTTTCACTTTTTATATATAATTTGGTATTAATTTTTTTACAAAAAAAATAAAAAAATTTAAAAATTACTATAAAAAAACTAGTATAATGACGAGCGATTAAATTCAATTTTGCCCGCTTTGGATGGTTCTTCGGCGCCGAGGAGATGTTGCTGGTAGCGATGTAGGGTTTATAACGATCTCTCCGATTCTTTGATGGCTTATCTATTGCTTCAAGTCAGGTATTCTCAAACCAAGATATCGTTGGTCTTCTGTGTATTCTAAATCAAAAATCAACCAAAAACCCTAGGGCATAAATTCGTTCCCTTCCTATTTTCCGATAATATTCTCACCAACTACGCTCCATTATTTCTCTGTTTCCAGATGATGTGTAAAAGAGTACTGGTTTTGCTCCCAAATGCGAAATCAATCCTGACACCTCACAATGGATTCTTTACGAAATCGTTCTCATCGAAGAGACGCACCGAAGATGAACGATCTTTCACGGTGTCTTATCTCATGTCGTCATGTGGGTTGTCCCGAGAAGCTGCTCTTCGTGCATCCAAAACGGTGAACTTTCGATCTGCGGAGCGATCAGATTCGGTCCTTAGCCTACTAAGAAATCATGGATTCACCCAAGCTCACATCTACAAACTCGCCAAGGGACGCCCTGACGTGCTTTCAGCTGATCCCCAAAGCACCCTTTTGCCCTAACTTGAATTTTTCCGGTCCATGGGATTTCCAGCTGCTTACCTTGCAATGGTTCTTTCTTCAAACCCAAATCTCTTGAGATGTAGCCTACACAACAAACTTATTCCTGTTTGCAATTATCTGAGGACTGTGATTCTTCTAGATGATAAGAAAATAGGAAAAACTTTGATGTTGTCGTCGAGGATTTTGGGATTGAATTTAGAAAAGAACACTATTCCCAAAATAGAAGTTTTGAGAGAACTTGGAGTTCCTGCATCCAATTTGTCACTTGTAATGAGTGATTATCAGTATGTGCTGCTCCGAAATCGCACCAAGTTTAATGAAACTGTGAAGGAGGTTGTAAAAATGGGGGTCAACCCTTCGCCGGTGACGTTTATCCATGTCCTGAAACTGATGATTAGGATTACTAAGTCATGTTTGGAGCATAAAATGGAAGTTTTTAGGAAGTGTGGTTGGTCTGAAGATGATTTTCGAACAGCATTCAGAAAGAAGCCTCTTTGTGTAGATCTATCTAAGAAGAAAATAATGCGCATGATGGATTTCCTTGTAAACAACATGGGTTTGAAACCAACTGCTATTGCCCAAGTTCCACAAGTTCTCCATTATAGTTTGGAAAAGAGGATTATCCCCAGGTGCTCGGTGATTCAATTATTGTCATTGAATGGCTTGGTAAAGAAAGATTTGTGCTTAAGTACAATATTGTTGCCGGTGGAGAAGTGTTTCCTTGATAGGTTCGTGACCAAATATGAGAAGGAAGTACCTCAACTATTACATGTTTATCAGGGGAAGATGGATCTTTTCAAATTATAGTTTGGATAAGCAAACTGGTAAGTTTTCAAAGCAATTCTTCATTTATCTGTTGGTGACTCCTAGTTTTTAGGGCATTATTGGCACTGTCTTACAAAATGCCATTATATCAGTAATATACAATACACCATGCAGTGGCTATATTGGGTGTTACATCAACACCCTTGAAACCATTAGATATGGGTTTTGCATTTCACCCAATGCACTGGTTCAATAAGGGTATTGCAGGATATTTTCTCCGATTGTATAATTCTTTTCAGTAACTTAATGATTAGATTGCTTTGTTTTTTAGAATGTATATGTTTAGATGGCTTTAATGCAAACAACATTTGTGGAATAGGAGAGACCGAGAGGCCATAATTGATAAATGACTGTTTCCACC
>JAOTRH010450770.1:0-30595 GCA_034768845.1 Heliamphora exappendiculata | reverse complement strand
TGATAGTGATATATAAAATAAGATCTATATTGAATAAGAATTTTTTTAAAAATAATAATAAGAAATTCTCATTTCACAATATAAATGATAATTTTTTCATTTGCACAAATGAGGAATGAGAAATTATATATTTTTAAACTAGTAAATGAATAATGAGATAAATTACTTAAAATAAATTGATCTTTATTATATTGTAATTTTACCTAATTCTTAGACATTAATTAATAAGTCACAAAAAGCTTCTCATTATATTTAAAGAAAAAATATATATAAAAATGTATTAAGACACTTAATGATATTTCATTAATAAAAATTAAAATATTTTTAAAAAATATATAAAAAAATTCTTATAAAAAAGCAAAAAATTTAAAAGTCCTTAGGTTGACAAATCATACTTTTTTTACTTTTTAAACTTTATGCAAAAAAGCTAAATTTTCGGCTTAAGCCGGTTGCCAAACAAGGCCAATATATACTCAATCCTTTGGTGGTCTAATGCCCAAAATATAACTAACAACGAAAAAATAAAAAAAAAAGGTTAACTTTTGTTATTTTATTATTTTATTATTTGATTAATTTTTTTTTGACTTATCTACAAGATATTTAACTATTAGTGACAATTTAAATTGTCATAAAAATATTTATATTCGTCATTAAGTAATTTTAGTGAGAGAAAACAAATTTTCATTAAAAATTTATAAATAAAAAATATAGTGAGGATCAAGTACTTTTTCACAAATCATGTATACTAATAGTGAAATATTAATTGTTATCAGTTAAATTATCATTTTTTCATCAAATATAATGAGAAGTTTTTTTCATAATTTATTAATTAATATCTAAAAATTAGATAAAATTATAATATAATAAAAGAAAATTTATTTTATTTTATTTATTGTAATTTGTCTTATTATTCATTTATTAGTTTAAAAATATAAAATTTCACATTCCTCATTTGTGCAAATGAGAGAATTATCATTTTTATTGTGAAAATGAGAATTTTTTATTTTTATATTTTTTAAAATTTTTTATATTCAATATAGATTTTATTTTATAGATTCTTACGAGAAAGTTCTAAAAATAAAAATATTATTAAATAAAAGCATATATACTAAAAGTTATACAATTTAAAATTTTAAAAATACAAACTAATTGCATAGAAGTACTTTTTATCTCTTCTTTAATTGCATAAAGGTTAAGTAGTGGGATTTATTTTTATTAAAAATTAATAAACTAATAGAATGTAAGTTTATCCGTTTTAAACTGGGTGCATTCTTCAAATTCGTGATATTTAAAAATGAATGCAGCTTCTATTGAGTTCAGTCTCTTTAAGAAAGTGAACCATTTTTAGCTTTCTCAACTTATTTATTTTATTTATTTATTTGATCATGTATGGAGAAGTCCCGTAAATTGAATTTCTTTAAGAGTTGAATCCAGTTTGATCGATCCTGCCAATAAATTAACCTCTGCAAAAATAAGCACACATGAGCTAACCGGCGGCGGATTGCCAAGCGCCCCTCCGACGATCAAATTAGAGATTGAGTAAAAAACCATGAACTTGAATTCTTTGAGAAAACTTACCCCCCTTTACTCGTATTTCCCCCCTTTTATATGGAGCCTTCATATTCTATTTCTTCCATTCTAATCATCATTCTGACTCATTCCTACAAGATGTCTTCATCAATCTACCTCATTTCATTCATCCTGACAACAACAGCAGGGCTTTTGCCAAATCTCAATAAATGCTCGGAGCTCGGCTCGCCCTTGTGGCCGAATCGTCAGCATTAATGCATCCTCTGATGAGGCGGCATATTTAATGTTGACATGTGCATCCCTAATAGCATTTAATGCCATCCCATCTCGGTCATAACACAATTAATGCTATGACAGAGTATTTATTACAATGTCAGAGCCGAACTAAGGCTTCTTATTGGTTTGGTTATGGGCCTCCGCCTCGGGGGCCTCTACCCGACCCGAACGCAGGTTTCTGCTATTTCCCTTCATTTTCCCTCAAGCTCTCCTGTTTACTAGGCAAGAAGGGGAGCTGATTCCCTCGCCTAACCTAGTTTGGTCGTCGCTTGGTATGCGTCGCCATCTACATTAATGGTTTTAAATGTCCTCAACGTGGCAAACTATCATTGGCTTCGATATGGACGCCCTCGCGCTTTCCCAATGTTGCAATGATAGGCTAGCGCCGTTTGATCTGCCCCAAATGGCGTTTGGCGCTTGGTCTTGTTTGGTAGTGATAATGCCCTTATAAATAAGGCCTTGGGCCTCATTTTTCTTCCTTTTCTGCAACTTACGTATCCTTCTCCTTGCCAAGCGAACATCCCCTCCGTTCCTAGCATTATCTCGATTACCATTACCGCTACCGCAAGACATTTCGATGATCATCTCCGTGTCCCAGAAGAGTTTTTGGCGTCCTTGGCTGTCTTTTCTCTCATTTGCAGTAAGTTTTCAACCTCTCATTCCTTCTGATCAATCTTTGTCTAACTTAGGTTTACCTTGTGTCCGTCATTTGGTCAATCTTTATTCGATTTAATCTTTTTCTCCCCTTACATATAAGCACAAATATGATCAAAAAAGACAAGTTTGTTAGGGAGGTTGATACCCTATCAGCCCTCACTACCTTTAGGGCTAGGTATCGCATTCCCCCATTGGTCACACTCCGTTACTGTGACCCAGACATCTCTGGATCTCACTTCCTCCATAGAGGGAATGAAGTGGAATTTCCAATCGCCGTCATTGTGGAGACTGGGGTTCGCTTCCCCATTCAGCCCCTCCATAGGGAGATGCTAGCCACATGTTGGCTCACCCCTCGTTAGGTCTCTATAAATTTCATAAGAATAGTCATGGGGGTGGCCAAGATTAACCATAGATACGATTTAAACCTCGGCATTCTAGAGATATTTCACAGTTATACCATTGCCTGCAAAGACGGTACCTACTACCTCCGTCAAAGGAGTGCTGCCCAACAGATGGTGCACGACTTTCTTGATTCAGATAAACATAGCGACGACTACATATTTGTGGGAGGGGACTTCGAATTCCTGCTAAACCATGCTAGACTTGCTGGCCGTTCAGTTCCAAGGGTTTCAGGGAGTCCAGGTCGGTTTAGCCACTTCCACCTCTTCTTTATGTTACTATGTTGTTCTCTTATTGTTACGACTATTGCTGATAGCCTCTTCATTCATCCTACAGCTACTTCTTTGGCCAAACAGAAGAAGAGGCAGGCCAGCTTTATCGAGGTATAGTGTTGTCTCAACATTAAACAAACCCATTCGGCTCCGGATCTACTCGACTACGTATCGACGTACCGACCTACGAGCCCCAGCGTCCCCATCTCGTCAACAGTCTGAAGAAGCAGCTATGCCTCAGCAATGCACATTCGACCTTAGATCGGCCGTGCTGGGCCGTAGCGTTTCCAGTACATCTGCTACTGCTCAAGTGAGGATTTCTGTTCCTCCTCAATTGCCTCGAGAGCTGGTGCCTCCAGCTCCACTCCTTCCTTTGGTCCCCGAAGTAGCCGCTTTGGCCATGACCTCTATCTTAGGCGGTTCTAATCTGCCTAGCTCGCCTCCCCCTAGCGAACGACCTACCCAACGCCATCGACTCATCCGAGGAGATGGTACTCCCACATCCGAGATTAACCCGAAGAGGGAGGCTGGAAACCCAGCCCCTGGCTTCCAGAGCTTGTCATATCTAGACGTTAGATCAACGTCAACGATTCGTCGAAGGACGGGGGCATCGTTCGTAGTCTTGCACGTGGGCTAGCACTTCCACTCGACGTTACTGTCCACTCCGCTCTATTCATTCCGGCCTTTTTTGATAGGGTATTCCAACTCAGAGTCAGGGTAAGACCTAATATGTTATACATTGATATATGCTTTACCATGTTTAACTTTTTGTGTGTCCTTATATGGTAACTCCAGGCAACGACTGTCCTCCATAACTGTTGTACCAAAGCATCGTGCGAGACTAAACGGGTTGCCAAAGCCTTATCTCAGGCTAGGGAACGTATCAAAGACATGGAAGCCGACCAGGTTGTAGTAGCCTCCACCCGCAAAGGGTTGGAAACCAAGTTGAAGGCCACAGAAGAAGAGGCCAAAAAGTCGAAGGAGGAGACTGCTGCAATAGTGGCCGAACTAAAGCAACAATTGTCGACAGCTCAGGCCGAAGTGGAGATACAAAAGAAGATTGCCACCGACCTGGAGGCATCGAGGGAAGAGAAAGAGGATCAGGTATGGCAACAAGGATGGGATGAGTGCAAAGCCCATCTCGCGAAGGAGGCCGTGGACATCCGACCAGAACTTCTCGCTATCGGCTATAAATAGGCGCTAGAGAGGGTGGGGGTCCTGCTTGATTCTCCTTTATGGAGCAAGCCCTCGACCCTAGCTGATGCCGCAGCAACAATCGAAGAACAAATCGCTAAAACTTAGCCAATAGACCACGAGGTTGCCCCAGCGTTCCCCTCTCCCCGTCCTGGAGATATTCTAGATACGACCGTTAGCCGTCATGCCTTTGACGGGGAAGATGTGGTGGAAATTCTCGATGATGGCAACGAGGAAGGCGGCGATGTTCAAGGCAAAGTGGCGTTCGACCCCCAAGCATGATGGCTCTCCACCCTGACTTGCTTCTCTACTCGAGCTTTTATGCTATTTTTTCTTTTCTTCCTTTTTTTTTGGTTCTTGGAGTCCTCGGCCACTTTGTCCTTGTAAGGCCGTTCTCCCCCTGATTTATCGTTCTTGTTTTATGAAACGAATACTTCGCATTATATTTGATCTTTTGTTGCATCCTCTATTGATTTTATCATTTTGTGAGTTCGTAGAAGCCTCGAGAGCCGAACAGCTCTAGAGAGGATGCTCTATCCTAAGACCGAACTGGACTCCAACGAGGGGTTATTAGAAACCTTGAGAGCTGGGCAGCTCTTGAGAGAATGTACTATCCTCGGGCCGAACTGGCTCCTTCAACGAAGGTTATTAGAAACCCTGAGAGTCAGATAGCTCTTGAGAGGATGTTCTATCATCGGGCCCAACTGGCCTCTTTCAACGAGTGGTTGTTAGAAACCCTAAGAGATGGAAAGCTCTTAAGAGGATGTTCTATCATCGGGCCGAACTGGCTTCCTTCACGAGAGGTTGTTAGAAACCCTGAGAGCTAGACAGCTCTTGAGAGGATGTTTTATCCTCGACCGAACTTGCCTCCTTCACGAGAGGTTGTTAGAAACCCTGAGAGCTGGACAGCTCTTGAGAGGATGTTCTATTCTCGGGCTGAACTGGCCTCCTTCAACGAGGGGTTCTTAGAAACCCTGATGAGAGGATGTTCTATTCTCGGGCTGAACTGGCTCCTTCAACGAGAGGTTGTTAGAAATCCTGAGACTTGGACAGCTCTTGAGAGGATGTTCTATCCTCGGTCGAACTGGCCTCCTTCAACGAGAGGTTGTTAGAAACCTTGAGAGCTGGACATAAAAACACAGATAGAAAGATGATTCTTCATTGATGTTCACAAAACAGGAAGTGGGATACAAGTTCAATGGTAAAAAACCCTTAAGTTGGATGAATTCCATGCCCTAGGTATATCTTTTTCGTCTGCTCCCTTGAGATAATAAGCTCCAGTCCTGACAACTTCTTTAATTATATATGGTCCTTCCCAATTCGGCCCCAATTTCCCTTCCCCCAAGATTTTCGTATTTCTCATAACCCTACTCAAAACCAAATCACCGGGGACGAACTCCCTAGGTCTGACTTTCTTATTTATTCTCTGCTCATCTCCTGATGGTATGAAATGATCCTTAAAAGTGCTTCATCTCTGCGCTCTTCAATCAGAACCAAGTCTTTGGCAAGCAGTTCCTCATTCTGCACGGGATCAAAGTCGTCTGACCTCATAGATGGGAGACCTATCTCTAGAGGTATTACGGCCTCGGTGCCATAAGCCATCAAGTAGGGAGTCTCCCCGTGTGGCGTTGAAATTTTGGAGTTTTTGAAAAATGGTCAAAAATATGAGAATTCAAAGATGTTTGAAAAATATTTTAGCACCTTAAAAATCAATATTTAAAAACTTCTTTATATTGAAAATAGAGTCGCTACTTAGTTTTTGAGAAAAACTAAGAAAAACAAAAATAGTTACTGATCTTTAAAACGTTTAACCAAAGAAAGAGGATTCGGGGGTTAACGTACGAATCAGAAAAGGTGTTAGACACTCTGTTCGTCCAACCATAAGGTTAGCCTCTACTAATCATCATTGGTTATTTAATAAAATTTCTCAAATGCATGCAAATAAAGAAAATAGAGACAAAGAGAGAATATCCAAAATCAAATATGAAAAATACATAACATATGTACATAGTACTCCAAATAAGACAAGTTTTGATGAAAAAATTCTAGGTCCTACGGCATGCAATTTCTAACTAAATGATACATGAAAGACTCCCACATGCGATATTATATTATTAAAATAACCTAAACTAGCATGATTCAAATAAAAGAATAAGAATATGTAAAAAGTTATTAAAATTACCTAAATATGATTTATTATAAAAGACAAACTAAACTATTCTAAATATGCTTTTAAGTAAAAAAACTAATAACATGATGAATTAGTAAAAAAAATGAGAAATGCAAAATAAAATATTGATAAAGAGAATCCTAAAAGAAAGTTTATAAAAGAAACTTATGCTAAGATTAAAAGGGTTAGAAAAATACTATACTAACAAAAGAAAATCTAGCTATTTATATTAAGAAGAAAATAAAGTAAAAAGAAAACGAAAGAGAAGAAAACTACATTTAAAGAATGAAAATTAGATTAAAAGATTTTTTTGATTTTTTTGGGTTTAATAAAAGAGAAGAAAAAAGAAATGGAAAAGAAAGAAAGAAAATGAAATATAAAGAAAAGACAATAAAACTACATTACAGGAAAAAAAAAGTACAAGTAAAAGAAAATAAAACTACAGAAAAAGAAAAAAAAAAAGAATAATAAGAAATAGAGCCTTAGAAGAAAAAAATAAAACTACATTATAAGAAAAAAAAAAGAAAAGAAAAGAAACAAAATGCTATAAAAGAAAATTACACTACTAAAAAAGAAAAAAAAATAAAATAAAGACTAATAAAGGAACATAATGCTAAGATTAAAAGAGAAGAAAAGAAAAAACAAATGAATTCTAGAAAATTAAACTAATATTAACAAAAAAAATTAAGTTACATTAAAAGAAAAAGAAGGCAATATAATATACTAGTAAATAAAAAATAAAAAGAACCATAATATAACTATTTAATTGTCAAATATGAATATAGTATTGACAATTATATCCATATGTATGTAAGTGCATTATTATAACAATTAACATTAATAAGTTGCAACGGTTAGAAATGTTAGCACTATTTATTGATTTAATAAATTTAATGTAAGTAAAATAAAACTACTAAATGAAACAACTAATATTCGAATAAATAAATAAATAGGCTAAACAAAGTTAAACAAGCTAAGCAAGCAAAATTAAAGATGAATTCTAATGATTTAAACAACTATGCAATGTAAAAGAAGTAAGACAATAAACTTAATCCGGTCACTCCAAAGAGGTAGAAAAATAGAATTTAAAAGGACCGGGGATCCAAATTAAAATACCTGAATCGCTAAAGAATCCTCAAGTCGGGGAATGTGCCTCTGTGGTCTAATCCTCGGGTGATGATCCAAGCAAAGCTTCAATGTACGGGTCGGAGGTTCAGATTTCGGTATTTCGATAGGGTTTTGGCGTCGGACTCGGAATTGCTCGGCGACTTGGCAGTGCTTCTCTCAGTAAATCTCTCTCTAATTTTTTGTCCTTAAAAACGTACCCTAGGTATGGTATTTATAGAGTTCATCATCCAATGAGATGCTTCCACGTTTTAGGGCATGTTAGGTCACTTGGAGTTGGCGGTCACCATAATGTAAGTTGGCGGTCATCATGTTTTTGAAAGGTTCCGCAAAGTTCTTTGGCGGTCGCCATAATACAAGTTGGTGGTCACCAGGTTTGAGGTAGCGGTCGCCACTTTTGGCTAGGGTTTTCAAGAAGTTCTATTGCCGGTCGCTGCAATGAACATGTTGGTCGCCTTACTTGGGCAACAAGTTTTGATGGTTCGACAAAATTTTATTAGTTTGAAGGTTTCGGGTTCAAATACCGAGCTTGGATCACTTCCCGAGGATCGAACTGAGGCTCCATTATACCTGTTTTTATCATTGGATTCACCTAAAATTAGGCGTGGTCAAATTTGGATGTCTACAGTTATCCCTCTTTGATAAAACTTGCATAGCAACGCGTGGAGCCAGTTATATCAAAGATTCCACAGACAACATCCATTTGACCGAGCCGTCAATCTTAGGCCACAAACATACAAGCATGCATATGATGTTGGTCGTATTCGAATTTTTATCGAGCTGCCTACGTACCATTTTGCTAGGGATCAGACCAGAACGTAGTTCATGGGACAAGATGCAAGGATGTAAGATAAGAAATGTGATGCATGACAAGTATAGCGTAATGCAATGCGAGTCAGTTTAGGGTCATGAGGAAGAACGACGAGTTAGTTTAGGGTCATGAAGAGGACCGATGAGTCGGTTTGGGGTCATGAGGAGGACCGACGAGTTAAAACATCAAATTAATAGGTCGAGTTGAGACCTAAAAATCCGAGACGAGGTGCGGGATAAAGAATAATTAAAAGCCAAGTTACGGCTTAAAATTAAACGTATCGGGAATAATAATTGGAAATTAATATGTCGTGTTTAAGACTTAAAATTTCAAGACGGGACGCGAGTTAAAAACCAAGTTACGGCTTAAAGCTAATCTTATCAAAGAGATCGTGAATTAAATTTGGGATGAGGTGTGATATAAAAATAATTGAAAGACAAGCCAATGCTTAAAACTATCTTTACCTGGAGGGATAACCATGAATTAATAGGTCGAGTCAAGACCTAAAAACTCGGATGCCTAGCGCACTAGGGCTTTGAGAGACTTGCCTGGCGCACCAGGGCTTGGAACATAGGATGCCTAGCACATTAAGGCTTAGGAAACCTACGACGCCTTTTGAACTTAGGACCTAGATACATTATGGACTAGAGTTTGAAGAAAATCTAAGACACCTTCTGGACTTAGGACCTAAACGCCTTATGGACTAGGGTTTGGAGAAAACTTAAGACACCTTCTAGATTTAGAACCTAGACGCCTTATGGACTAGGGTTTGAAGATAAACCTAAGACACCTTCTGGACTTAGTACCTAAACAACTTATGGACTAGGGTTTGAAAAAAACCTAAGATACCTTTTAGACTTAGGACCTAGACATCTTATGGACTAGGGTTTGAAGAAAAACCTAAGACACCTTCTAGACTTAGGACCTAGATACCTTATAGACTAGGATTTGAAGAAAATCTAAGACACAATCTAAACTTAGGACCTAGACACCTTATGGACTAGGATTTGAGAAAAACCTAAGACACCTTATAGACTTAGGATCTAGACGCCTTATGGACTAGGGTTTGAAGGAAAACCTAAGTCACCTTATGGACTTAAGACCTAGACACCTTATGGACTAGGGTTTGGAGGAAAACCTAAGACACCTTATGATCTTAGGTCCTAGACACCTTATGGACTAGGGCTTGGAGAAAACCTAAGACACTTTATGGACTTAGAACCTAGACACCCTATGGACTAGGATTTAGAGAAAACCTAAGACTATTTCTGGACTTAGGACCTAGACATCTTATGGACTAGGGTTTGGAAAAAACCTAAGACTCCTTTTGGACTTAGGACCTAGACACCTTATGAACTAGGGTTTAGAGAGAACTTAAGGATCGTCACTCACACATGAGCCTAGGGTTAAAAGGATTTACCTGATGCACAGAGCATAGGGTGCCTTATCTTTAGGGCTTAAGAGATTTTTCTGGCTCGCCAGGGCTTTGGGTGCCTAAGGGTCGTCTTGCGAACGTAAGACCTAGACAACGATTCACATATAACTAGGATTTGAAAGAAGTTTTCCTGGCGCACCATGGCTTGGATCAACGAATCATTGCTGAGGGCTACTGCACAGCTTTCAGGATCCATGGGCTCAATGCCCCACTGTAGAGGAGTTCACCGTCATTCTTAATTTCGTCCCATAGGAATTAATGCCAATACCTTCCATGTTCATCATGCATCCTTGTGGTCTGACTGTCTAAGAGGTTTCTTCCTTCGTCCATGGGGATTGACTGGACACAAACTCTGTCATATCGGTGCCCTTTTAGCTTCCAATTGCGGTGTCGTTATGTTTTATACATCTTTATGCTTGCTCGGTGCCTACTAGTTTCTTGTGACGGTCGAGTTAGCACTATTCTAGTGGACATTACTGAGCAAATAAGGGCAGAAAAGGACTTCGTGTCCCTAGTTTTGGCTGAGACCCTGATTGGTCTAGTGTTATCTACCCAGGTGTAATCACGTCTTTTGCCGGTAGTCTTCTGCTTCTCAAAGGTGAAACTCAAATCTCTCATTTTCTCCGCTCTTCTCTCCTTTTGTTAATTTCTCTCGATTTTTACGGCTCTTCTCTCATTTTGCTGATTTCTCTCGAATTTTACCACTCTTCTCTCCTTTTTCCACTATCTCCATATATCTCTCCTTTTGCTGACTTCTTTCGATTCTTACATCTTTTCTCTCTAATCTCTTCTCAGATTTGGCTGATAGAGAAAGAAAATCTTCTACAAAAATAGGGTTTGAAAGGGTACAATGTTGCTGTCATTTGTTTATCGTCTTTTTTATTCGATATGCACTACTGAGGCAACTTGGAGACAATATCTTTCTTCACTGACTGGAAGAGACATCACTTGGTAGTGCTCCCAGTGGCAGATCTCTTTTATGACTTTGACGATTATGGACCATCTTGATGTCTTGCTGATTGGTTTATGGTTGTCCACTTTCTATTATCCACACCAGATCATGAGGCAGTTTGGTCGAGGTCAGATCATATTTTACAGCGTATGGGGTTGTATTTATTCATCTTCCCTTTAGACCCCATTTTTGGCACGGTATCTAAAGGCTTGGCCATCCTGTTCATTGATAGAGATGCAGGGGCTGCCCCTCACTATGCTCCCCAAGAAGTACAAGGCGTGTTTAGTTCAGGATAAAGAGAGCAAAAATCAAGAAGATGGAGAAGAACAAGAAGCGAAGAGGAAGAAGATTTAAGGAACTTGCTTTACTTTTATAATTTTGTAACTTTTTTTGTTTAGAGTTTGGAATTTGCGTGCCCGCCATTTATTTTCAAAACCTTGTGATCGCAGCTGAAATAATAAAAATTTCACGTTTATCGGAAAAAAAGTTTTCAATTATTTAAAGTTTTTTGATTCTTGCAATTAAACAACTTTATTATCAAAATTCAAAAATATATTTGCATTGATCATTACTAGAATTTAAAGATGGCTAAAACAAATAAGGTGGCCGAACTTCTTAAAAGAAGCTGCCTACGTATTCCAAAAAGTAGAATTAGGTCATAACGTAGTTCGAGCCCGATTTACTCTTGGGTATTAACACTCTACTTTTGTGATGGCCTAACTTTTGCCAAGGTCGCCCTTTCAAATTTTTGACCTTGCGGGTTACTCTAACTTTTGCCTAGGTTGCCTTTTTGATTTTTAACCAAGAGAGCTTTTATTTTATTTTTATTTTTATCTTAAGGGTAGTATTTGTTTTAGCTGGTCCAAGTTGATTGGAGTGGAGAATGTATTGCCGTCCAGGTCCATGATGATTACGGCACCACCAGTCATAATAGTCTTGATCAAATATGGCCCGGCCCAATTTGGCTTGAACTTTTCCCTTGGGTCAAATACGGAAGCCCAGAACTCCTTAAAAACCAAGCCACCTTCTCTCAAGGCTTGGGTCTTGACTTTCTTGCTGAACGCACGAGCTATCCTCCTTTGGCATTCTTGTATATGAAATAGGATTTATAGTCTTCTTTCATCAAATAAGAGAAGCACTTCCATCAAATTCTTCTGCGGGTTGAGCCATGTTTTATACCTCTTGATCATTTCAAAAAATTTCTGCAGCACTATGATATGGTTGTCTTGATCTTTAGACTTCACAATCATGTCGCCCACATACACCTCGACGTCTTTATGTATCATATCATGCAACAAAGTAGTGGCAACCCTTTGACAGATTGCCCTTTGCATCATTCGAGGGTAGTAGGTGTCCCACAGTGTAGTGAATGCCATTTTTTCTCTATCTTCAGGGTCCATTAGAATCTAATTGTACTCGGAGAAACCACCCATGAATGACAAGAGGGTATGCCCCACTGTACTATCCACCATGACGTTAATATGCGATAGTGGAAAGTCGTCCTTCGGACTGGCTTTGTTGAGATTCCAAAAATACACACAGACACTGATGCATCCATCCTTCTTCAAGATTGGCACAATGTTAGCCACCCACTTCGGATACTCAGTTACCATAAGGAATCCTGCGTTGATATGCTTGGTGACTTCTTCTTTGATCTTTAGAGCCCATTCTGGCCGTATCCTTCTCAATTTCTATTTGATCAGTTTGGCATCGGAATACAAAGAGATATGGTGTTGGATAATATCATGATCAATTTTGGGCATATCCTCGTATGATCATGCAAAAATATCTTTAAATTCTTTTAATTAAGTCATTAATTGTTCACGTTCAACTAAAAATAAAGCAGAAATAATTTGAATAATTTGTGGGTTAATTTCATTACCCATATTTATTGACAAAGTTTCTTCAATTATTAGTTGGGTACGTATTTCTTTTTTTCTTTTTTTTAAGGCTTTTAATTCTTCAGGGACATCCCATTCGAAATGAAAATCATCAAAAAGCGTACAAAATATATGAAACAAAGCAGAATAATCAGAATCTTCGTTTATTTCATTGGTATCAAAGAGACCATGAATTACAAAACTGAAAACAAAAGAAGAGGGTGCACAGATAGACGTGCCATCGAACTCGACATCCAACTGATCAGAATAAAGCAGAAACTTACAAGACTCCGACTTGACTGAAGACTTGAATCATTCAAAATATAAGAATTTAAAAACCGTCTGTGACATTCGGTGTAGATGCAGGTGGAATGACCTTATTGTTAATGAAATCCTGAATGTCATGGCGGAGTTTCAGGCAGTTGTCGGCTGGGTGTTCGTGGCTCTGATGGTATGAGCAATATTGGGTAGGATCGTAGCGCAGCGGTAAAGGGTTAGGAGGCGGCATTAGATCAAGAAGCTTTAACAGTCATTTCTTGACAAGTCGATTCAAGGCCGGTCATAGAGATATTCGGGGAGTAAAAACTCTCCTTGGCCTTTTTGGCTACGACGACTGGTTATTTCTGAGAGGAGGTGATGAAGGTGAAGAATTCGATTGATCTGATTGGGGATTAAGCAAATTCATCTCGTTAGAGTGAGATGCAGAGTTAGTGGAAGAGGTGGGATGGTTTTGATTGTTGGATGGGTAAGGTCTTTTTGGTTTATGGCTTGGCTCAGTCTCCTTGATATCACCAGACTAGATTGCATCTTCTATCTAAACCCCGACATTAAACAACTACTCGAATGTGGAGAGCGACTGTGTGATTAGATAACGCTTCAGAGGGGATTGCAGATTCTTGACTAGAATTCTCACCTGTTCCTTTTCTGTTGGTCGGTTTATCATTTTAGCTGCCTTTTCCCTCTACCTAGTCAGAAAGTTCACAAATATCTCTCTGCTTTCTTGACGAGTGATCTCTAGCTCCCGTGTGACTACATCTAGCTGGACATTATAGCTGTATTGGCTGACAAAAGCTGTAGCTATGTCCTCCCAGGTTCTGGTCTTTGCTACATCGAGGGAGAGAAATTATTTCTGGGCTGCCCCAAAAAGAGATCGGTGAAAGAGCTGGGCCTTTAGCTAGTCATCAACTTCGATTGGTGACAGGGTGCCAACATACATTCGGAGATGAATTTTAGGATCTCTAATTTCGTTGAGCTTTTTCATATCCAGCATTTTGAACTTTTCTGGTAGCTTAGCGTATGGGAACAAACATAGTCCTTCCACATCTAGCATGTACTTTTCGATTCCTTTGGCCTTTCGAAGGACCTTTTTCATTCGGTCGATTTTCTCAATCAATGCAGGTTCTCTAGACTGCGCTGTGTTTTCTTTCTCAATTATCACCTGATGAGGGTTCGGTGGTGGTGGTGGAACAACTTGTGATCCATCAGGGACTTGATTGTCACCTCAAAAGTCTTTCCTGTTCCCATTTGGGTCATCGTACTGTTCATTCAGCACTGACAAACGGGCCTGAATTGTCCAAATCTGTGCTTGACACTGATTCTAAGTCTGAGCTTGTTGCTCCATGGCTCTTTGTATTTTGGTAATAGTCCTCATCAGGACTGTCAAGTTCATCTCGTTTTCTACCATTTCAACTGACTGTTCAGACACCCTACAGAGTCTACCTGCCACTGATCTTTCCCAGACACATGTTGACTATACTTTTCTTTACTAAATGTAAATCCATAGAAAATCCTAGATCTCAAAAGCAGAATAACCAGTATCAAACACTTTCTGGACAAGCATTCCAACGATAGATAGCACAAATCCTAGATACCCGAAATAGCAAATCATAAGCAGATGACCACAAAAGTTATAACAATGCCCCTGCCGGGCTCATATTGGCAGCATAACAACAGGATGACTTAAAAACCAACATGATGGCTGAAAAGGAGATCAACTAAATTCTAGGGGAAAGGTTTGTCTAAAAGGGACAGTACTCCGACAAGAAAACAAAGCTATGTTGACCGGACTGGTTTGACCTAAAAATTCTAGGAAAAAAATGGGTAGCATAACGGTAAGGACACCAAGCTAGGTTGACCGAACTGGTTCGACCTAAAAAATCTAAGAAAAAATAGGCATCATAACGGTAAAGAACTAACTCTCACGGGTATGACAAGGATTTAAAAAAAACGAGCCTATGTCGAGGGTTTAGAAGAAACGAGCCTATGTCAAGGGTTTGGAAGAAACGGGCCTATGTCAAGGGGGAGGAAATCAACGACCCAGAAAAAACCCGGAGGAAAGAGAAACTACCTAGAGGCTTTAAAACAAAACACGGGCGGGATCCCGAGAAGAAAACTACAGCGTAAGAACCAAACATGGTGAAAGACAAAGTTCAGGTAAAAACCCGAAGGAAAAGCTAATCTAATCAAAGGATAACGAAAAACCCAGGCTGAACTCGGGAAAAGAACTAGCTTAAGGCCAAACAAAACAATCCTAACAATACGCGAACAAAACATACAATAAAAAAAAACATAATCCTACTAGGGTTAGTAGCACCTAATGGGGGGTTCTAAGTTCACTATATGTAAAATGCGAGTTTTGGTCAATTGAACATGATACCTTCTGAATAAAGTCGGGTATATACCTTCCACAGAGAACATGGTCAAACAGTACGTCTGAACTCTTTTACTATACCTATGACAGCATATAGTCAGTAAGGGTTGTCAGTCGTTCCAACAATTCTCGAAATGGATGTATGTTTAGGGCGTCAGGTCGACCAAGTAGGGGGGTTTGAAGAACAATGCATATGCAGGCAAAAATACAAATGAATTTTTTTTATTAAGAACCAATGATATTTTCAAGTTTAGCCATCTTATTTGATTTTAGAAACCAGTCCCTAGCAGAGTCACTAGAAAATACTGTGGCGCTGAAATTTTGAGATTTTTGAAAAATGATCAAAAATATGAGAATTCAAAAATATTTGAAAAATATTTTAACACCTTAAAAATCAATCTTTGAAAATTCTTTTTTATTGAAAATAGAGTCGCCACTTAGTTTTTGAGAAAAACTAAGAAAAATAAAAATGGCTACTGATATTTAAAACGTTTAATCAGAGAAAAAGGATTTTGGGGCTAAGGTACGAATCAGGAAATGTGTTAGGCACCCTGTTCGCCCAACCATAAGGTTGGCCTCTACTAATCATCATTGGTTCTTTAATAGAATTTCTTAAATGTATGCAAATAAAGAAAATGGAGACAAAGAAAGAACATCCAAAATTAAATATGAAAAATACATAACATATGTACATAGCACTCCAAATAAGACAAGCTTTGAAGGAAAAATCCTAGGTCGTACGGCATGTAATTTCTAACTAAATGATACATGGAAGACTCCCGCATGCGATATTATATTATTAAAATCACCTAAGCTAGCATGATTCAAATTAAAGAATAAGAATATTCAAAAAGTTATTAAAATTACCTAAATATAATTTGTTACAAAAGATAAAACTAAACTATTCTAAACATTCTTTCAAGTAAAGAGACAAATAACATGATGAATTAGTTAAAGAAATGAGAAATAAAAAATAAAAGATACATAAAAAGAATCATAAAAGAAAGTTTATAAAAGAAACTTATACTAAGATAAAAAAAGTTAGAAAAATACTATACTAACAAAAGAAAATCTAACTATTTATATTAAAAAGAAAATAAAGTAAAAAGAAAACGAAAGAGAAGAAAACTACATTTAAAAAATGAAAATTAGATTAAAATATTTTTGTGATTTTTTGGGTTTAACAAAAGAGAAGAAAAAGAAAATGAAAAAGAAAGAAAGAAAATGAAATATAAAGAAAATACAATAAAATAACATTACAAGGAAAATAAATTACAAGTAAAAGAAAATAAAATTACAAAAAAAGAAAAAAGAAAAGAATAATAAGAAATGGAGCATTAGAAGGAAAAATAAAACTATATTATAAGAAAAAAAAATAAGATGCTATAAAAAAATTTACACTATTAGAAAAGAAAAAGAAAATAAAAAATAAAAACTAATAAAAAAAGATAATGCTAAGATTAAAAGAGAAAAAAAAAAATGAATGCTAGAAAATTAAACTAATACTAACAAAGAAAATTAAATTACATTAAAAGAAAAAAAATGCAATAGAATATACTAGTAAATAAAAAATAAAAAGAACCAAAATATAATTATTTAATTGTTAAATATAAATATAGTATTCACAACAATATTCATATATATGTAAGTGCATTATTATAATAATTAACAACATTAACAAGTTGCAATTGTTAAAAATGTTAACACTATTTAATGATTTTATAAGTTTAATGCAAGTAAAATAAAACAACTAATATTGGAATAAACAAATAAATAGGCTAAACAAAGTTAAACAAGCTAAATAAGCTAAATTAAAGATGAATTCTAATGGTTTAAACAACTATGCAATGTAAAAGAAGTAAGACAATAAACTTAACCCAGTCACTCTAAAGAGGTAGAAAAATGGAGTTTAGATGGACTGGGGATCCAAACTAAATACTTGAATCACTAAAAAATTCTCAAGTCGGGGAATGTGCCTCGGTGGTCTAATCCTCGGGTGGTAATCCAAGTAAGGCTTCAATGTAGGTGTTGGAAGTTCAGATCTCGGTATTTCGACAGTGCTTCGGCGTTAGGACTCGGAATTGATCGGCGACTCTGCAGAGCTTCTCTCACTAAACCTCTATCTAATTTTCTGTCCTTAAAAATGTACCAGAGGTACGGTATTTATAGAGTTCATCAGCCAATGAGATGCTGCTATGTTTTAGGGGACGTAAGGTCATTTGGAGTTGGCGGTCGCCATAACGTAAGTTGGCGGTTGTCATATTTTTGAAAGGTTCCACAAAGTTCTATGGCGGTCGCCAGGTTTGAGATGGAGGTCGCCACTTTTGGCTAGGATTTTCAAGAGGTTCTATTGGCGGTCGCTGCAATGAACATGGAGGTTGCCTTACTTGAACAGTAAGTTTCGATGGTTCGACAAAATTTTATTGATTTGAAGGTTTCAAATTCAAATATCGAGCTTGGATCACTTTTCAAGGATCGAACTGAGGCACCATTTTACCTGTTTTCATAATTAGATTCACCTAAGATTAGGCGGGGTCAAATTTGGGTGTATACACCCTGGTTGAGCGTCGAGGTGTAGTACGATAGGCCCATAAGACATGGGGTAGCTCGTCTGCCCATCGTCCCTTCTCCTTTTCTAGCCTCTTTTTCAGTCCGACCAAGATAGTTTTGTTTGAGGCTTCCGCCTGTCCATTGCACTGCGGATATGCCGGGGTAGAATTATAAAATTCTATTTTGAGTTCGGCACAAAATTGATAAAATGATCGCCCATCAAATTGAGTGCCATTGTCTGAAATAAGCACGCGGGGGACCCCAATCGTGTCACAATGTTCTTCCACACGAATCTTTTCATATCGACCTCCTGAATACTAGCGAGTGGCTCGGCTTCAATCCACTTGGTGAAGTAGTTTGTTGCAACCACCATGAATTTTTTTGTTTCCCACTACTATGGGGAATGGTCCAACGATATCCAAACCCCACTGTGCAAGCGGCTAGGGGCTTGTAAGTGGATTTTGCTTCCCCGAGGGCTGGTGGATGAGATGAGAAAAGAGTTGTCACTTCTCACATTTTCTTACGTATTGCTGGGCATCCTTCTGCATGTAAGGCCACCAATACCCCAGGGTGATAGCCTGATGTGCAAGAGATCATCCTCATGTGTGGCTCCCGCAAATATCATCGTGAATTTCGTAAAGGACAACCTCTACCAAACTGGGGTGTACACACAAGAGGTATGGCCCCGTGTAGGAATGGCGATACAACTTCTCGATTTGGCTTAACCAAAATTTGGCAGCTTTTAGTCTGACTTTATGCGCCTCCTTCCTTTCTGGGGGTAAGGCTCCATTCCTTAGAAATGAGATAATGGGATCCATCCACGAAGGAGTTTGTTTGGTCGGTAAGATTTCTTGTGAGTGCTGAGCGGCATCTATGCTCAGTTTCGAAAGAAGTTTCACCACTACGGCCCTCTATACTATTACCGAGACCGCCGAGCCGAGCCTGGCCAGCAAATCTGCGTGGCTGTTGATTGCCCGGCTCACTTGCTCGACTTTGCATGTCGAAAATCGACTCATCGCTGCCTTGGCTTTTTCGAGATACTTTGTCATGCGTTCATCCCTTGCCTCATACTTCCCCGTCAACTGGTTAACTACCAATTGGGAGTCATTGAAGACCTCTAAGTCGGCTATACCGAGCTTGGTAGCAGCTTCTATGCCCGCCAACAGTGCTTCGTATTCTGCCTTATTGTTTGACGCATAGAATTCTAACCGTAAGGCTTGTTCCAAGACAGTGCCGTCGGGAGACGTGAGGACCGTTCCTACCCCTGCGCCTTTGTTGTTTGATGCCCCGTCTACATGGAGCTTCCAAACCCCCTATGAACTCTGCGGAACAGATAATTCGTCCACCCCTTCCTCTTCCATTCCTGGGGTGGTCCAAGAGAATTCGGCAACAAAGTCGGCCAATAACTGGGCCTTGATGGCAGTCCTCAGTCTGAAGCTGATGTCATGCTCCCCCAATTCGACGGCCCATTTGGTCATCCGTCCTGTCAAGTCTGCCTTTGCAAATATAGCTTTTAAAGGGTACTTTGTGATTACGATGATGGCATGCGCCTGGAAGTTATGTTGCAACTTGCATGATGCTATAACCAATGCATACGCTAACTTTTTCAACGACAAGTACCTTATTTTGGCTCCGGTGAGAGTATGGTCAACGTAATAAACCAGCCTTTGCTGCTTCTCTTCCTCTCTGACAAGAACAGCCCTCACGACATGTGAGGAGACTGCTAGGTAGAGGAACAACATCTCTCCCTCCTTCGGCGTTGAGAGTAAAGGCGGAGATGACAGATATGCTTTTAAGCCATGGAGGGCCTGTTCGCAATCCTCATTCCAATGGAACCGATCTCCCTTCTTCATGGCAAGAAAAAACGCATGGCACTTGTCTGGGGATCAACTTATAAACTTGTTCAAGGCCGCCGTCATTCCCGTCAGCCTTTGTATGTTTTCACTGTGCACGGCGTTCTTACCTCCAGGATGGATTTGATTTGGTCCGGACTGGCTTCGATTCCCCGGTGAGTAACCAAAAATCCAAGAAACTTCCCTAAACTGACTCCAAATGCACACTTAGCCGCATTGAGGTGGAGGCAGTAAGCTTTGAGAATATCAAACACATTTTGTAGGTCGGCCAGATGATCCTCTTCTCTCCTAGATTTCACCACCATATCATCGACATAGGCTTCCATGGTCTTTCTAAGTACTTTGGCGAACATCTTGGTTACCATTCTTTGGAAGGTTGTCCTGGCATTTTTGAGGTCGAACGGTATCACCTTATAATAATAGGTCTTGTGTGGGGTTATGAATGACGTTTTTTCTTGATCTCGGTCTATCATGGAAATTTGATGGTATCCCCTGTACGCGTCTAGAAAACTCATGCGTTGGTGCCCCGCTGTGGCATCTACAAGCTGATCAATATTGGGGAGAGGTAAACTATCATTCGGGCATGCTTTATTGAGGTTGGTGAAGTCCATGCATACTCTCCATCTTCCATCCTTCTTCTTGACGACCACTGTATTGGATAGCCACTCTAGATACTAAACCTCTCTTATTGCCCGAGCTGCCAATAGCTTCCCTACCTCCTCGGCTACATCCTTAGTGTAGTGTGGTGCTGAACGGCGCCCCTTCTTCCTGATGGGTTTCGAAACCGAGCTAACGTTCAAGGAATGGAAAATGTAAGCCGAATCTATTCCTAGCATTTCGTAGGGTGTCCATGCGAATCCCTCAATGTTACACTGCAACAGCTAAAGTCGTTCTTACCTTGGTTGTTCGGCTAGGGTAGAACCGAGTAGGAAAAATTTCTCGGGATCACTAGGATTGATCAAGACTGATTCGAGCTCCTCGACGGCTTTGCCCTTGGCTTCGACCCCGACATCCTCCAAGACATCCCCAGTTGATACTTCAATTGTTTTGACTTCCACTACCTTGACTTCTGCCTTCAAGGCTTCCACAAAGCAGTTTTTAGAGGCGGCATGGTCTCCGTGAACCACCTCCACTCCGTTCTTGGTAGGAAACTTCAACATTTGATGATATGTGGAAGGAATTTCCCTCAGCTCTTGCAACCACGTCTGCCCCATGATAGCGTTATAGGCAGAGGGAACTTCTACTACAAGGAATTCAGTTAGGAACTCCATCGTTCCTACCCTGACTGGGATTGTGGCTCTCCTCATAGGCCATGCTGGCTGAGAATCAAATCTTACGAGTGGGGTCCGTGATGGGATCAAGTCTTGGGTGCGCAGACCGAGCTTTGTGTAAAGAGCATAATACATTACCTCGACCGAGCTTCCCTGGTCGATTAACACCCGCTTTACGTCAAACCCGACGATATTGAAGGACACGACCAGTGCGTTATTGTGGGGATGTTGTACCCTCACTGCATCTTCTTCTGTGAATGTGATCCCTTCTCTACCCTCCATCCTTGTCCTCTTCCTTGCAATTGTCTGTACTCTCAGTACTTCAGCTATATGGCCGAGCCTGCGTATTTTCCCTCGCATGGAGATTGTTTGCTTCTTCTCTAAAACTCCGTGGATTATGTGGATTGTCCCGTGACTAACGGGTCTGGAGGATTGTTCTTCCCGCTCCGTGGGTGTGGGTGCTCGCTGATCTGTTTTCTCCTCTATGAATTCCTTCAGATGTCGTTGCTGGGCCAAGTCTTCCAAGTACTTTTTGAAGGCTCGATAGTCCTCCATCTTGTGACTCCTTTCCCTATGGTAAGAGCATCTCCACCATACCCCTTCTTCTTCTGCCGCCTGTATGACATAGTCAGGAAGCCTAGGTGGCCACACGAAGTAGGGTCTATCCTTGATTCGAGGTAGAATCTTATGAATCGACTCCTTGAATACAGTGCTGACTTCCTTTCTTCCATAATTAGCCCATCATCGGATGTGAGATCTCGTATGCTCTCCCCTCGGCCTCTTGATCGACTGCAGCGAACTTCCCCTTGTTTGCCCCAGATTGACTTTCCTAGGTCCATTCGAGCTCGGTCTTCGCTCCTTCGATTTTACTTCCACCTCGGCCTTCCCTACGTCCTCCTCCACCCTTATGTATTATTCCACATGGCTCATCACTGTCGAGATGTTTTGGAGTGGCTTCTTCGTGAGAGAGGCCCTCAACTTTCCCCCAGGCTGAAGCCCATGTTTAAACGACACCACGGCCAGCTCCTCCTTATAATTTTTAATATCATTATATACCTCCCAATACTTTCTCGTGTAATCCCTCAAGGATTCCTTTTTTCTCCTTCGGAGTGCCAATAGGGAATCGATTTCTTTGGGATTTTTGCATTTGTGACAAAGTGCACCACAAATCCTTTTGAGAGATCCCTCCAGCTCGCAATCGATCGTGGTAGCAATTGGTTAAACCATCTTAATCCAGCCTCACCCAGACTGGACGGAAAGACCTTACACATTTGCGCGTCGTTACTGCTCCACAACGTAATCATCTGTCTGTAGTGGCTGATATGTGTGTTTGGATCAGAACGCCCATCGTATAACTTGAATCTGGGAACAGAGAAACTCCTCGGTGGCTCCGCCTCATCTATATGCTCGACAACTGGTGTGGTAAGTGCCTCACCCCACGCGTCGTTCGTGTCTACTGTCGTGTCATGTGCTAACTTCGAGTCCCCCTCCTTTCACGGGTCATCTTTCTACGGGAGTTATTTCTTCTGTCGGGATCTCTTGAGAATGTGGTTACTTTCCTCTATACTCGAACCTTCATTTTCCCCTTTCTTAGTGAACTCTTTGAGTATCTTTCCTAACTCCGGATTGATTCCACACGCTCCCATCCCTTCCCTGGTTCCCGACTGCTCACGTTCTCCAGTATGCGAGCTCCCTACTTGGACTTGTGAGTCTTGCTCTTGATGCTTTAACTCTTGGTTCTTTAGAGAGGCACGAAGCCTCATTATTTCCTCTCCCATCGCGTGGGGTGTGGATTCCTTAGCAAACTCTGGCTCCAGAGCTCTGCCTGCCCTATCTTCCGGCCACTTACCCTCTTTTCTTTGAGCCATTTGTCTTCTTTTCGCGTTTAGTGAGGCGTGTTCATCAAGAACAGTAGGTATCTTTGAAATAGTAGGTATCTTTGAAGGGGTTTCCATCAGCAATTTAACAATCTGTTGTTAATTGGATTTTCCACAGACGGCGCCAAATGTACGAGAAAGTCCTGTAAATTAAATTTATTTAAGAGTTGAATCCAGCCCGATCGATCCTGCCAATAAATCAACCTCTACAAAGACAAACACACATGAGCTAATCGGCGGCGGATTGCAGGGAGCCCCTCCGACGATCAAATTAGAGATTAAGTAAAAAACCATGAACTTGAATTCTTTGAGAAAACTTACCCCCCTTTACTCGTATATCCCCCATTTTATATGGAGCTTTCATATTCTCTTTCTTCCATTCTAATCGTCATTCTGACTCATCCCTGCAAGATGTCTCCATCAATCTACCTCATTGACAACAACAGCAAGGCTTTGGTCAAATCTCAATAAATGCTTGGAGTTCGGCCCGTCCTTGTGGCCGAACCGTCGGCATTAATGCGTCCCCTAATGAGGTGGCGTATTTAATACTAACACGTGCATCCCCAATAGCATTTAATGCCATCCAATCTCGGTTATATCACAATTAATGCTATGACAGAGCATTTAATACAATGTCAGGGCCGAACTGGGGCTTTTTATTAGTTTGGTTTCGGGCCTCCGCCTCTGGGGCCTCTACCCGACCCGAACGCAGGTTCCTGCTATTTCCCTTCAGATCAAATATTTAATGATATCCAATTCATTTAATTTTTTGCACAGACCACATTGAGAACAAAAAAATAAAATTGGCTCATTTAAGGTTTAAATTGGGCAAAACTATATAGTTAAACCGGTTCAATCCAATAATGGATTGGAGACGAGTTGATTTATTTTTAAGGGAACGCTGAGTTACAAGTCTATCTTATCCCGAGTAATTATTCAATAATATTATAATACTATGTGACATTACTTACGTAGTGTTTTCATCAAATCATGTAACGAAAATACTCCCAGTAGGACAATGGTACGTGATCAATCTTTGTTGGGTAGATAGAAGACAAATGGTGACCTTCTAAGTATGCATCAATATTTTTTATTTGTTCAAAATACCATGTAAGCAATGTCATGTGATATTCCAAAAATACTCAATATTTTTTTAAATTTATTTTTGAACAATTGTTCAATACTCTTGAAGTAACTTTAGTTGTTGTTCAAATCAAATTTACAATTATTGGCGTGCGAACGTTTGGTGCTTTTAAGGGCACATATATAGGTGAATAAATTTACAATTATTGGTGTAACAACTTTTGCTACAAGTTACAATTCATAAGACACTAGTTTTAGCAATGCCAAATGCCCTCTTTATAAGTTTTTATAATATTATAATTCTATTTAATTAGAGGGAAGCTACTAGACTGATTAATTACTCTTGTTGGGTATCAACCCAATAAAATTGTGGGAGATGCAGCTGACTGGTTAGTCGTCAAGTTGTTGGGTCCCAAATTGTGTCCGGTGGGTAAAACGTATAGATATAGGAACGTGCGAGAGTACGAGCTAATTTTCTACCATAGTTTTGGAGGCACATGGCGAGACTCCTTTGGAGGTTGCTCTGACCATTCTCAAGACAAATAGTCACATATGGTATCAAAGCAGGTCCCCGATAGTGAGATCATGGCCATTAGGGAGTATACCTATGGTTAGCCTAATGTGGAGAAAAATTATTTTTAATGGTTGACTAATCGATCGGTGGTGTCTGCAGGTGAGAAACAGAAAGTAGTGTAAGACAGCTTAATAGACCAATCGATCCGTCTTTAGACTGATCGATCCGTCTATGAGACCGATCGATCGGTCTATGCAGAATGTATTTATAAGCTGCTAGGGTTGCAGCCGCCGCCAAGATTTTTCATTATTGTTCTTCTGTGATATTTTGTAATCTCTCTCAGAACTTCTTTCTCTTCTTTGTAACCTCCAATCAATAGTGAAAGTGTGTGATCCCATAAACATAGGCATAGATTGTCGAACCACGTAAATCTTGTATTTGTGCGTGGATTGTCTCTCTTTCTCTCTTATGTGTTTTTGTTCCGTGTTAGTACGATCGTGGTTGATCTTGGGCGGGATTAGTTATCGCGTTCTAATTCCCAACAACTGGTATCAAAGCTCAAGGTTAGGAGGTTGACGAACACACATGGCAAAAGAAGGCAGATCGACAAGAATCGAGAAGTTCGATGGTACAGACTTCAGTTATTGAACGATGCAGATAGAAGACTATCTGTATAGGAAGAAGCTACACTTACCGCTCTTGGGATCCAAATCAGAGGGCATGAAGGATGGGAATTGGGCGTTACTTGACAGACAAGTGCTAGAGTCATCAGATTAACGTTGTCCCGGTCGGTGGTGCACAACGTAATCAAGGAGAAGACTACGGCGGATATGATGGCGGCACTGTTAAGTATGTATAAGACGCTGTCAGCAAACAATAAGGTACACCTTATGAAGAAGCTCTTTAACCTAAAGATGGCTGAGGGTACACCCGCTGCACAACACTTAAACGAATTCAATACCACCACGAATCAACTATCTTCAGTGGATATTAGTTTTGATGACGAAGTCAAAGCCTTAATTGTGTTGGCCTCATTGCCAAACAGTTGGGAGACTATGAGAACGGCAGTGAATAATTCTTCCGACAAGAACAAACTGAAGTACGACGATGTGAGGGATTTGATATTGAGCGAGGAGGTTCGCAGGAGGGATTCGAGTGAGGTATCTAATTCGGGGTCAAATGCCGGTACGGCATTAAATGTTGAAGCACGAGATAGAGGTAATGACAGGAATCAGAATAGGGGCAGGTCTAAATCCAGAAGAGGCAAAAGTAAGTCCAGGTCAGGACGACAGATTGAATGCTAGGGTTGTGGCAAGGCTAGCCATATCAAGAAGAACTGTAGGGAGTAGAAGAAGAAGGCTGATGGTGAGTCAGCCAACGTTGTGACAGAGAATGCCCAGGATGCCTTGCGACTATCAGTTAATAGCCCTATTAATTCTTGGGTGTTAGATTTAGGATTACAACGGCACACCAGGAGATTATGAAAAATTATATTACCGGTGACTTCAGCAAGGTATATTTGGCAAACAGGGAAGCTTTAAACATCGTGGGTACAGGCGACATCAGAATCAGAGTGTCGAACGGGTCAGTATAAAAGATACAGACGTTACGACATGTACCTAATCTGATGAGAAATTTGATTTCAGTTGGACAGTTGGATGCTAAAGGTTAGTGACCTTTGTTGGTGGCACGTGGAATGTCACCAAAGAAGCTATGGTAATGGCTCGAGGAACGAAGACAGGTACCTTGTACATGACTACTAGTACAAGGGATATAGTGGCATTGGCAAATAGTGGTTCAGATACGAGCTTATGGCATCAGAGGCTGGGGCACATGAGCGAGAAATGGATGAAAAGTTTGCAGTCAAAGGGCGAGTTGCCGGGTTTGAAATCTGTAGAATTTGATTTGTGTGAGGGTTGCATCTTCGGGAAGCAGAGGAATGTCATTTTTCTGAAAGGAGACAGGACACCAAATCTAGACAGGCTAGAGTTGGTGCATACAGATTTGCGGGGTCTTTCCCCAGTTGCATCTCTTGGAGGCTCGCGGTATTACGTGATATTCATTGATGACTCCAGCAGGAAAGTATGGGTCTACTTTATGAAGCACAAGTCTGATGTGTTTGATACTTTTAAGAAGTGGAAGGCTCTAGTTGAGACTGAGATTGAATTGAACCTAAAGTGTCTGAGGTCAGACAATGGAGGTAAATACACAGACGGGAGATTTAGAGATTTCTACGCAGCTAGTGGAATCAGGTGGGAGAAGACGATTCCAGGAACGCCACAGCAGAATGGCCTGGCTGAGCGAATGAACCGAACACTGAATGAGAGAGCCATAAGCATAAGACTGCATTATGGGCTACCAAACTATTTTGGGCTGATTCAGTGAACACAACAGCTTACCTTCTGAATCGAGGACCGTCAGTACCGTTGGGATTCAAAATTCCAGAGAAGGTTTGGAGCATAAAGGTGGTAAACTTATCTTTTCTGAAAGTATTTGGTTGCACGTCATATGTTCATGTTGATACTGATGCTAGAAGCAAATTGCAACCAAAGTATAAAGTCTGTTATTTTATTGGATATGGTGATGACGAGTTTGGCTATCGATTTTGGGATGGCAAGAACTGAAAAATAATTAGAAGTAGAAATGTGATCTTCAATTAACATGTACTGTACAAGGATAAGTCAAAGGTTGAGACAGACAGTGTGTTTCCAGAGACGAAGAAATTCGAGTTCATTAATTTGAATGACATTTCTGAGGGAGCCAAACAGAACGAGGATGAGGAAGAAAAAGAAAACATGAATCTATAGGTGGAACGCAGTATGCCAGTAAGTATAGTCAGGAGGTCTTCCAAGAGCATCAGACCGCCACAGCGGTTTTCACCGTCCATGTTCTATATTTTTCTTACTGACAGTGGTGAGCCAGAGAGTTATGCAAAAGCTTTACAGACCGAGAGTTCGATGAAATGGGAGTCAGCAATGAAAGATGAGATGGATTCTCTGCTGACAAACCAGACATGGGAACTGACTAGATTGCCAGCTAGAAAAAAGGCTTTGCACAACAAGTGGGTATACAGAGTGAAGGAAGAACATGATGGTTGCAGGCGCTACAAGGCAAGGTTAGTTGTCAAGAGATTTTAGCAGAAGGAAGGAGTTGACTTCACTGAAATCTTCTTCCCTGTTGTGAAGCTGACAACTATCAGAACAGTAATGGGAATTGTAGCTGTAGTGGATTTGTTTCTGGAGCAGTTGGATGTTAAGACTGCATTCCTTCATGATGAGTTGGAAGAAGACATATACATGCGCCAACCTGAGGGATTTGCAATGAAAGGCAAGGAAGACTTGGTCTGCAAATTGAAGAAGAGTTTGTATGGTATGAAGCAAGCTCCAAGGCAGTGGTACAAGAAGTTCGATAGCTTCATACAGAGTACCGGGTTTACTAGGTTGAAGGCAGATCATTGCTGTTATGTCAAGAGTTTTAACAGCTCATATATCATTCTGCTGCTGTACGTAAATGGTATGCTCGTTGTCAGGCCGTGCATCGAGGAGATCAATAAGCTGAAAAAGCAACTGTCAAAATAATTTTCCATGAAAGATTTTGGAGCTGCCAAGCAAATCCTTGGGATGAGGATAGTTAGAGACAGAGCCGCAGGAACCATGACACTATCTCAGGTAGAATATGTGAAGAAGGTGCTGAGCAGGTTCAACATGGATGGTGCTAAACCTATCAGTACACCCTTAGCTAGCCATTTCAGGCTAGCTAAGGATCAGTCTCTAAGGACAGAGTAAGAGTAGGATCACATGAGCAAGGTTCCCTATGCATCGGTTATTGGTAGCCTAATGTATGCTATTGGTTTGTACCAGACCAGATATCACACATGTAGTGAGAGTGTCAGCAGATACATAAGTAATCCAGGAAAGCAGCTGTTAGATCTAGGTAACCCAAGAGGGGGTGAATTGGGTCTTTAAAAGAATAATGACAATTTAAAAACTTTTTTTAGAAATTTTTTAATATTGCAATAAGGCAAGATAAGCAAATATAAAATCAACGCAAGTATTAAAAGGTGAGGGATAGAGAGATAGAACCAAACACCAGAGATTTATAGTGGTTCGGCTTTATCCTAGCCTATGTCCACTCCTCAAGATCTCCCTTGAGTATTTTCACTATTCAAAATACTTCACGGGCGTATTTCAAACCTTTACAATATTTAAGACTTCGCTTGAATGATCTGAATGTTTACGAGCACATTCACAAGCTTATTTCAGTTTTAAAAAAATCTTATGAAAACAAGTTCCTATTTTCTTCTAATCTCTCTTGAACTCTTATTTGATGAGTTTCACTCACTCACTCAAAGGATAAAGGGTGACTCACCATTGATTACAATAAATGAAAAGTATTAATGAAGAACACTCACTCTCTTTACAGAAATAATTTACAATAAATGAGAAGGTAAAGAGAGATGAGAAACAAGAACTGGAGTTACAGCAATAAATGTGAGCTTGAAATTTCTGAGATTGATTTGAGCAATGGAACAGTAAATGCAAGTCTCCAACCTTCTTAAATGCTGAGAAGTAACTCCTTATATAAGTTCTTATGCCTTCATGACCGTTGGAGGTAGGTGGGAGTAATAAATGTTAAAAATTCAACCGTTGAGATCTGCCGCGATTTAAATTTTTGTCGCCGGTGTCGACACAAATACCTTTGGTGTCGACACAAAGTGTCTAGGGCAGGGTTTTTCAAGTAGTTGGGTCGACACAAATTTTTTGAGCGGTCAACACAATTTCTGCATTCTATCTTCCAACATTCTGGTGTCGACACATTTGAATCTGGTGTCGACTCGTTTGAAACATTAGCATCCGGAGGGACCATTTGTGTCGACTCAACTTGCCTTTGGTGTCGACACTAAAATTCTGTAGGAAGTCTCGGTTCTTTTGTGTCAACACATTTGGTCTTGAGGTAGACACCAACATTCTGCAGGTAGACTCGGGACTTTTAGGTCGACACATTGAACTTAGGGTCGACACCAAAAATCTGCAGGAGGTCTCGGTTGTTTTGTGTCAAGACAACTTCTATTTGTGTTGAAGATCAAAAGTGAAGATCACTTTTGTGTCGACACAAAATTAATTTGTGTCGACTCAACTTGAGTCCTGAGAGCTTCGACTCTTTTGTGTTTACAAAAAACTTATTTGTGTTGACACTAACTCTTTGATACCTGAAACATGGCTTTATGAACTGTTATGGTGTAAAATCAGTTGATCAATAGGTGATGACACACTTGATGTGCTTCAAGTATACTTTGCCTTAAAGGTGTTTGACTTAATTTTCAATTAAGATCAACACGAAATATTTTTATTCAATAATTCTTAAGTGTTTGAACATTTTTGGGATACAAACCGTTTCTTTTTGGCTAAAGTGTCAATTTTAATTGTTCAAACTGTGTTAATACTTTTATTTTAGAAATATAAAATATTATTCATTTAAATTCATTTATTCTTAAAAAATAAATTATCAAAATCCGAATAAAAAGACATTGGGCTAACAATTTTCCTCTTTTTCGATGATTACAACCATATTTATATTTTTTAGAAAATAATTTAAAAATATTTTTTAACAAGAGTTCTCCCCTTATCGATATGCCTTAAATATTAAAAGCAATTATAATAGTTAGGTATACATCATAGTAAAAGCATACAGTTTTTACCATAATTTGCACAATAGATCAAGAAGCATTCTGAATTTATTTTAATTTGTACAAAATAGTGAATATGTGCAAAGTGATTTACCCAATCACATCTAATTTCATATTCAATCCATTCAACAAACATTCATAGACAAATGAATTAGATATAATGAACATGATATGAAGTCATAAGAACTATGTTACCATTCGTCCAAAATAAAAATTGTTCAAACATTCACAGCATTCAAACCATTCATCCAAGATAACCAGGGAAATGTATGTTAAAAAAAACTATTACAACTTCTCCTTCATTCAAAAACTTAAAAAAAATGTTTGAAACTCCCCATTACTTCTTTTCTTCTCCTTTTTCTCTCCCCCTGTCTTTTCTACTGTAATTTTACCCCTTTTGGAATCTTCAA
>JAOTRH010450759.1:0-30595 GCA_034768845.1 Heliamphora exappendiculata | reverse complement strand
AAAGCATCACACCATCATCAAAATAAAACATCATTCATCATCATTCATCATCATATCAAAACACATTATCATATCATCTGGGGGATCCTAGGCATGCGGCTACATTTGTTATATCATAAAAAAACATGCTCTAGTATTTAAAATAGTAAGGATAAGGTACTTACCGATGGACGCTGACAAGAAATGTGCTGTTCGGGCTCCCGCAGAAGAACATCGATGGCAACTGAGTCGGTAAGGGGCTCGTATCGTCGCATCCCACCCGGATGTAAGCGGTGGGGAACCGGAGCATAGGTGTGCGGATCAAAAAGTGCTGGATGGCCCTCCCCAGCATTAGGGTCCAAGAAGTCAGCCATCGCGGCCTCAGCAGCAGCATCAGCAGTGCTTGTGCCTCAGCAATTGCCCGTGCCTCCTCAGCAACCCGATGGGAGGCACGCTCCGCCTCGAGAATAAGGGCGTCCATCGCAGCAGTGGGCTGCGTGGAGGTGACCCCACCAACGGGAAGACTGCAAGTCGTGCCTCCGAGAGTCCCCATGGAGGAGCTCCTTGTGGCGGAGGGGCCCCGTCGTGCCCCAAGGTCCTCATCCCCATGACCCTGGCCCGCCATGAATAAAAAAGGAATCACAAACCGAAGGGTGAACATTGTGTGACAATAAAAAGTCCTCACAAGGAAAAGAGAAGGCACAAAAGCAAGGAGAAGGGTAGAGAGAGTTGAGAGCGCAGAGAGAATTGAGAGCACAGAGAGCTAGAGAGAGAGTGAAGATGTGAAGAATAAGCCTGGTCTGCGCGCCTCAAGGACTATATGCGCTTGGAGTTGACAGTGGCCAACTTGCATTGTAGCGATTTCCAGGTTCCTCAAGAGACACGTAGCGACAGTCATGTTGGAAAGGTTTTTACTCGACGGCTGCCATGTCAGAGGGGTTTAGGCTCGGCGACCGCCAGGTTACTAAAGGTCACGTCTTGTCAATTCATCATTATGACGTTTTAGGGTTTTGTGAGGGGTTGTTTGGGGCTTTTAATATATGTTTTTACTTATCTTATTATTTGCATGCATTTTATTTTCTTTGTGTGCGTCTATTTTATTAGTATAGATTATTTCCTCTTTGTTTTATTAGTAAAAATAATTTTTTTTAGAATACATAAAATCTTTAATTATTTTTTATTATTTTGTGTGTGTGTCCTTCTAAAAATTACCTTTACAGCTTTTCAAAAATGATTCGAGAATTTTGTGTGTTTACGAATAATTCCAAAAAAATAATTTTGTGTGTTTTAAATCCTTATCTCGCATCCCTTCCCGAATTTTTAGGTCTTAACTCAACCCATTAATTCGTAGTTTTCATCCCGATAAATCTAATTTTAAGCCGTAACTTATCTTTTAATTATTTTTATCTCGCGCCTCGTCCCGAATTTTTAGGTCTTAACTCAACCAATTAATTCGTGGTTTTCTTCCCAAAAAACCTAATTTTAGGCCGTAACTTGGCTTTTAATTATTTTTATCCTGTGTTTCATTTTGAATTTTTAGGTCTTAACTCAATCTATTAATTCGTGGCTTTCTTCCCGGTATGAATAGTTTTAAGCTATAACTTGACTTTTGACTATTTTTATCCCGTTATCGTTCCGAATTGTCGGGTCTCAACTCGACCCATCAATTCCTTGTTGCTTTCAATTTCTTATATCATAACTCGATCCTTTTAATTATCTAATTCCCAGCCTAATTCTTAGATCTTAACTCGATCTTTGACTAGGTTTGTGCTCCTTTTAGATCTTAACTCGATCTCTAGGACTTGTTCAATCACATTCATGTTTATACCGGCATCTGCATCATGTTAGCATTTGCACCATGTTTCTTATCTTACATATCTGCATTTTGCCCCACAAACTACATTTTGGTCTGATCCCTAGCAAAAGGGTATGTAGACATATCGATTAAAATTCGAGTACGACCAACATCATATGCATGCTTGTGTGTTCGTGGCCTAAGATTGACGGCTCGGTCAAATAGTTGTTATCTCTAGGTCTTTGATATAACTTGCTTCACGCATTACTATGCAAGTTATATCAAAGAGGGGTAACTGTAAACACCCAAATTTGATCCCGCTTAAACTTAGGTGAATCCGATGATAAAAACAGGTGGAATGGTGTCTCAGTTCAATCCTCGGGAAGTGATCCATGCTTGGTATTTGAACCCGAAACCTTCAAACCACAGAAATTTTATCAAAACTTTGAAACTTGCTACCCAAGTAAGGTGACCGCCATGTTTATTGTGGCGATCGCCAATAGAACCTCTTGAAAACTCTAGCCAAAAGTGGTGACCGCCTCCTTCAACCTGGCGACTGCCAACTTGCATTGTGGCGACGGCCAATAGAACCCTTTGGAACCTTCTTTCTACATGGCGACCGCCATGTTAAACCTGGCAACTGCCAACTCCAAATGGCCTGACATGCCCTAGAATGTGGCAGCACCTCATTGGTTGAAGAACTACATAAATACCGTACCTCTGATATGTTTTCAAGGACAGAATTTGAGTGAGAGGGTTAGTGAGAGAAGTTCTGCCAAGTTGCTGAGCAATTTCGAGCTCCGACGCCGAAACCCTATCGAAATACCAAAATTCAAACCTCCGACGCCTATATTGAAGCCCTTCTTGGATCATCACCCGAGGATTGGCCCCTTGAAGCACATTCCCGACTTGAGGATTCTCCGGCAATCTAGGTATCTCGTTTGGATCCTTCTAACTCTATTCTCTCTCTTTTTGGAGTGATCGGGTTAATTTTTAATTTCAATTCGCATGTTTCTTTTGTTTACGTAATTCACCTTTTTATTGTCTAAATTGTCATATGTAATTTCCTTATATAATTTGTTCATTATTTAGTTATTAACTTTCTCACACTCACGCTTAACGCATTTGTTATTTTTTTCCTTCATTAATTCATTAAATTAGTGTTAACATATCTTAGCAATTATAACTTATTAATGTTGTTAATTGTTATAATAATGCACTTACATGCATATGGATATAGTTGCCAATACTATATTTATATTTGACAATTAAATAGTTATATTTTGGCTCCTTTTATTTTTTTAGTCTTATTTTAAGTTTATATTCCATTATCTTCTTTTTCTTTTTTCTTTTCTTTTAATGTAATTTAATTTCCTTTATTTGCTTCGGTTTAATTTTCTAGCATTCATTTTATTTTAATTTCTTTTTTTTATAATGTAGCCTTATTTTCTTTTCCTGGTAATGTAACTTTATTTTCTTTCAATATTTCATTTTCTTTATTTCTTTTTCATCTCTTTTTCTTTTCTTCTCATAATGCTTACCTTATTCTTCTTTTCTTTACTTTTGTTAAACCCAAAAATCTCAAAAGTTTCTTAAATTCATCTTTAAATTCTACTATAAATTTTCTCTTATTATAACAATTTTTTTCTTTTTTTTTTATTATTTGATTTTCTCTTTTTTAAAAGTATAAAATGTAAATAGTTAGATTTTCTTTTTCTTTAGTTTAATAACATCTTTTAACATTTTCATTCTAGAATAATTTTCTGAATAAACTTTCTTTATTTTCTTTTTCTTCAAACCTCTAAATTCTCTTTGTTATGAAATCATTATTTTCTTTATTAGTAAGTTTTCTTTACTTTTAGTGTTAAATACTCATCATATTAATGTGAATGCATGTTTTAGTTTACTTGAAAGCATGTTTAGAATAGTTTAGTTTATCTTTTGTAACAAATCATGCTTAGGTAATTTTAATATTTTCTAGCATATTTTTGTTCACTTATGCACATCATGATAGTTAGTTTACTTTTGTGAATATTGCATGCGGGTGTGCTCCATGTATTCTTTAGTTAGAAATTGCACGTCATAGAACTTAGGATTTTCTTATTTGTTTTGTTTGGAGCTCTATGTACATATCTTCTGTATTTTTCATGTTTGATTTTGGATGATCTCTCTTTACCTCAACTTTTTTTATTTGCGTGCATTTGAGAAATTCTTATCAAATAACCAATGATGATTAGTAGAGGCCAACCTTATGGTTGGGCGAACGGGGTGCTTAACATCTTTCTCGATTCGTACCTTAGCTCCCGAACCCTTTTTCTCTAGTTAAACGTTTTCAAGATCAGTAGCCATTTTTGTGTTTTTTAGTTTTTTCTCAAAAATTAAGTGGCGACTCTATTTTTAATAAAAAAAAGTTTTCAAAGATTGATTTTCAAGATGTTAAAATATTTTTCAAACATCTTTGAATTCCCTTATTTTGACCATTTTCTAAAACTTCTAAATCCCAACACCACAGTAACAACCAGTGTAGCAATCCAACCCAAACCCTAGTATTAGCGACGGTTAGTTGACAAGATTTTAGGTTGCCAGAAGAATGAAAACCAAACTCAACCCGAAATCCTAATTCGACCCGAAAATCCTAAAAAGGACCAAATACTCACAGGCAAATCCCTAATGCTCAAAGAAGTCTCGTGACAACTTAAATTAGGTAAAATATATAAAATTTAAAATTTAAAATCAAAAATTCTCAAAATTATGAAAAAATGACCATTTTGCCCATAGTACAGCAAAAAAATTTTAAAATCTAAATTTTGATACATGGACATCTAAAATTATAAATTTAGATAAAAAAGACAAAATAAAAATAAAAATGAAAAAAATACCCTTGCATGGCTGGCCACCTTGGAAATTGTGCATAAAAAGTTACTTTTTGCCTTTTTTAGCTCAAAAATGAGAAAAAATTGTATAAATTAAGTATTATTATGATCCAAGACTTTTTATACAAGTCATATACATAATAATATAATAATATAGGTTAAAAAAAGCAAAAAAAATTATTATTTAAAGTTTCTACACAATAAATAAGTCAAAAAGTCAATTCTTGTCAAACTTGCTTAAATTGACTTGAAAGTTTATACCTATTTAATTAATTGCTAATAAAATTATGATAATTTATGGACAGACTAAATTAATTATAAACACACTAAAGTAATAGGTTTTAGTAAGATAAAACACCAAAAAGGTACACAAAATTAATATTTTATGCGTTTTCTTGCACAAAATGGTACCAAAACACAATTTAAACCATAAATTAATACAAAATCAGCTTTTAACGCTCCCCAAACAGCCCCAGCCTATTTCCCTTGCTGCCATATTTGATTTTGTAAGTTGCAAAAGACTATAGCCACCCCATGCAACCAATAAGAAAATAAAAAAATAAAAAATTAGCATATAATGTCATAATTACTTCAATCATCCTTTTTCCTTGTAAAAAAGACTTAAGCCCCCCATTCTCTCTCTATATTTTTGGCTGAGAGAGGTGAGGGAGAGCACCAAAAGTTTTCTAAGTGTTCCTTGTTGGCCTGGGTTAGGGTTAGCATCCTGCCATGGCGGAGGTCCGTGTTTGGGCTGAGTCACAGTCGAGTTGTGGCACTTGGCACTGTAAACTTTAAAGAAATAAAGTTGCGCCTTCACCACTACTTGCGGGTTTTGGTGAGATGGTAAGCGCTTGATCCTAACAATTGGTATCAACGCGAGATCTCAGGTTCGATTCCCCAGTGTAAGACATACTGCTTGCGAATTTTGCAGGCAGGTGCTGGGGGGATTGTTAGCCAGGGTTTTGGGTCAACATTCTGCCATGGCAGAGGCCCCGGGTAAAGGCCGAGTCACATTCGACATGTGGCGCTTGGCGCTGGATCCTTTAAGGAAATAAAATTGCGCCTTCACCACTACCTGCAAATTTTGGTGAGATGGTAAGCGCTTGATCCAACAATTGGTATCCGAGCAGGTGGTCTCAAGTTTGATTCCCCATCGTGGAAGGCCATGTGTTTTGTGAGTAGTGCGGCAGGTGCTGGGGGGGATTGTTGGCCTGGATTTGGGCCAGCATCCTACCGTGGCAGAGATCCGGGTTTAGGCCGAGTCAGAGTCGACTTGTGGCGCTTGGCGCTGTACACTTTAAGAAAATAAAGTTGTACCTTTGCCACAACCTGCGGGTTTTGGTGAGGGGGCAAGCACTTGATCCAACATTCCTAAGAGAAGAAGGAGAGAAGAAGGAAGAAAGAAAGAAGAAGGAGGAAGAAGGCCTAGAGAAGTCTTCAAAGCTAAGTCCTAACCTTCCTTCAATATTTAGAGCATCAAACAAGTAAGTAAATCCTTTAAACCTTCTGCCATTCTCTCATAAAATAAACCTCAATCCATCTCTATAAACAACCCTAAGAATATGAAACAAGATTTTACTCAAAAAGGCGTCGTGTGAGTTGATTAGGGGTTGTTCTTACGAGATCACGTGTTGTATGTGTTTGCATGTAAATATTTTTGAGTTTTATGGCTTGAATAAGCTCTATAACTTTGATTTCTATGAAAACATTACATGCATGCAAAGAAAATACATTCAAATTGAACACATTATGAGCTAACTTACCGAAACCCTAAATAACCTAATTTTCTGGGCATACTAACTTTCTACCATGAAATTTAAACCACCATAACTAATTGTAGAAAAATGACCTAAATGCTATTTTAATGTTCAGATCTATATTTTTTAGTTCTCTTTTATACAAAATTGGTTTGAAGTGATTTCGCTGGGTAAAACTCCAAATATACCATTTATACCAAAGAGTGTCAGATTTTGACCACTTTGAGTTGCAGACATAAAACCCCAACGTTCGAGTGAGAACCGAGCTTAGGTCGAAACATAAAACTTGTAGATAACACATTTATCTTAGTGTCCACCAAAAATGAGCCAAACAATTGAAGTTCTGATAGGTCAAAACCCTTCCCAAAGTCACTATTTTGATTCAGTGACTGACAGAGCTCTCTGTCACACATTTTTGTCGGACCAAAAACCTAAGATTGTAGCAGCCAAATCCAAAAGTAGTTTTCATGAAAAATGTAGATAACGTATTAAACTAGATACGAAGCAAAAATAAGTCCAAAATAGCCTCGGATGGTCCCCCAAAGGTCTTGAGCATTCTCTATTGAAAACCGGTTCTGCTAAACCTTTTTATGCTGACTGAAGCCATTTTATAAATTGGCTAAAATCATCAATTTGTTCCACACAACTAGCCTTAGCACAAAACATGAAACTTATAGGGGACACCTTAAAATAAAACCTCCCCAAAAATTAGTTCCATATCCCCTGATTTGATGCCCCAAAACCAAGGCCAACAGAGGCCCAATATTTGCACTTTTCTCTGTAAAGTGTTGAATGGTTTTCTCTTATTTAAACAAATGACCTTTTTGCCGTAAGATCTGACCTTAGTGTTAAACATGAAAATTATAGAAACTATTTTTATCTAATTGGTGTTCAAAAATCAGAACTTAAGTCCAAGTCTAGAAGCCCCAAAACACTGTTATAATTTTAAAATTGATGCTTGAACATTCACCTAAATTTGGCTAAGTGTATGAGTGGCATGTTATATTGTGGAACTTGAATATATGGACTTTAAATGAATTTTGTGAATTATTGGTGTATGAAAATGACAATTTTTATGAAATAAATCCATGCCAATAGTTCGATTCTATGTCACATGAATAGTAGCTTGTGCTTATTATACTTCTACTCTATGCATTAGTGAGTTGTACCTTATGTTATACCATGATGTTATTGTATAATTAATTGTACATGAGATGCATATTGCACATCATGAGCATTCTTACACTTGCATCTTGGTTTATCGAAGTCTCTTTCGTACCTATCATTGTGGGTTGGGTTATGTGAAAATCATTCTTTATGTGACTTTAAACCTAGGGCGTCCCTGGTTGCCAATTTTGAAAATGAATTGGGAGATTGCTTATTATAAAAAGGGGTTAGGCACCATGGGTTCGTCACTAGTCTTTTTAATTAGACTTTGAGTTGACGCCTAATGAGCATCCTAGTCCTTAATATGGGATCGATTAACCCGGAAAAGGATGGACAAAATTGGTTGGCCTGCCCCCACGCCGTTGCCATTGAGTAAAACGGCTGAGGCATGTAGCCAAGGCGAGCGTTTACCTTTCGCAATGAGGCGGGAATAGGTTCGGTGATCAAATTTCCATCAAGTCTACTCTGCAATTCCCGATGTGAAATTCATGTTATGGTTCTGGATGTATGTCGGGTTAGGCATTTGCATCGCATTCATTTGCATCACGCACTTGCACAATTAATTTTATATATGCTTACCCTGCCGTAAATGTCAAATTGTCTGTCTCCTTGGCCTTAAATTGTATTAAGTGTTGGCCTGGGTTTGAGCCAGCATCTTGCCGTGGCGAAGGCCTGGGTTTGGGCCGAGTGACAGTCGACTTGTGGCGCTTGGCATTATACCCTTTAAGAAAATAAAGTTGCGCCTTCACCACCACCTACAGGTTTTGGTGAGATGGTAAGCGCTTGATCCACAATTGGTATCAGAGCGAGGCTTCAAGTTCGATTCCTCATTGTGGAAGGCCCTATGTCTTGCGGGTTGTGTGGCAGGTGCTAAGGGGGATTGTTGGCCTGGGTTTGGGCCAGCATCTTGCCATGGCAGAGGCTTGGGTTTGGGTCGAGTCACAGTCGACGTGTGGCGCTTGGCGCTATACCCTTTAAGATAATAAAGTTGTGCATTCACCACCACCTGCGAGTTTTGGTTAGATGGTAAGCGCTTGATCCACATTGGGTATTAGACGATATGTATTGTATGATATTTTGTTATGAGTTTGTTAGAAGGTTTAGGGAATTTGCTTATGGGCTTTGGCTCATGGCATTCGTCCCACGAGTGAAGAAGAAGAACTTTTTGAGGAGGGTGTGTTCATAAGGGAAGAAGATTTTGAGGAACAGGGTGAGTGGCAGGAGCCCGCCGATCCCGACAACACCATTTGAAGAATTTGAAATTTTCTTCCTTTTGATCTTTTGTCAGTTTCAACGGGCGTATTGTAACTTTTTTTGAAATTCTCTGGATGACTGTAATTGTACAAGTTTTGAACCTCTAATGATGTAGTATTTATCATATGTAATTATGAATGCATGGATAGAATATCTCCCTTAATTATAGTTACGTATATCTCGACGTGACCGTAAGATGGGCCATCATAGTTGGTATCAAAGCTTAGATTTAGTGAACGAAGAGGCCTTGGGAGATGGGAGATTACGAGTTCTATAGTGTAGAAACTCTGTAAAATGTCTTTACTATTAATTTATCACATATAATTTTAACAATTTAAAATCTTTACCTTAGGACCTTCTCTATCTTTCTTTCTTTAGGATGGCGTCCGACACAGAGCTGGCCAGGGAACCATGGGCAGCACCGGAACCAGAAGATTCAGACCCCGAGGAAGAACCCACTAAAGAGCAAAACCCGATAGACGTATTTTCATTAGCATGGATGTTTCCAGATGAGTGGCCAGTTTAGGGAGAAGAAGAGGTTGAGGAAGTTGGAGCAAACAAAGAACCAGATGAGGTAGGGGATGAGGCAAGCGTCAAAGCAGACGATGAGGAGGAACTTGAGGATGACAATAGCGAGAACGAGGAGCGATCCATCGCTTTCTTTTATGATCCACAAGAGGCACCGCGACCGGAGCTAGACGATGAAGAAGCAACAGGCGCAGTAATCTACTAGAGCTGCCAAGATTATCACAAACACTATCGTGTTGGAGAATGGGTGTATGCGAGAGTATTCCCCAAAAGGACGTGGAAGTGGAAAAGGCTTGAGTCTTTTCCGAGGTACATGGGGCCACTAAGGGTGTTGGAGAGATGTGATAAAACCACATATTATCTAAAGGTGCCACCAAGATTTAAAGAGCTATTAGGGAATAGGATGGATGTAAGATGGATGCAGACGCAGAAACCCAGATATAAGAGAGGAATCATCAACTCGCGCAACCCGGCAATCGACTTTAACAATCCAAAAATGTACCTAGAGATACCAGTAGCCATTATCAGCAAGACTCGCATGGGGCTGGAGGACTTTTGGCACGTGAAAGTGTAATGGCGCTGCTACGGTATCTATGAGGCAACGTGGGCTCGTGACTCAGTTATTCGCTACTTCTATCCGCATCTATTTGTTTAGGCCATAGCATGATAGGTGTTGTATTTTTCCTTCATTGATAATTATTCTTGTGTTAGGTGAACTCTTGAAAACTTTGTAATTATTATGTGTTTGAATGAAATGCAAGTGATCGTTGATGAATTCTTCATAAGCTATCTCATAATCTCAAACTAAATTTCATAAGATCCCAAAACATGAAGACAATTAAGAATGAAAACAACCCCTAAATCTCAACACTCTCTTAGGGTGGCTAATAGATGATTAAACTACCGACAAGTTAACTAACCCCTAAATGATAAAGCACTTGGAGTCGCCTTATTTTTTTCAAAAACTACCGTTAAAACCCCACTACTTCACCCTTAAGAGTTTTTTCTCCCAAACCCTTGTATCAACTTTTATACCCCGTTAAAATACTTTGCTTATCTTTCCTTCTAAAAACACCAATTCTCAACAATGTTGTCCAGTATCATTGGTAGGTCATCCTTCTGCACCGAAGTCTTGTTGATAGCCTTATCGAGAATTTCATCCTAGAAAATACCCTTATCCTTGAAGTTTTCATTGATTGAGCCATGCCTAGATAACGACTAGTATTCACATTGATTTTCTTTCAATGCAAGCCATCATTCTTGGACTAACTCTTTATTCGTAGAACTCAATGTCATTTCTTTAGTTCCGAACATTCGATATTTCCAAGATCCTCTACCACCATTCATCTTCCCCTGACTTCAAAACCACATCCGACTGAAATAATTTTGTGAACTCTATAAATCCCAACCTGGGGAGTCAAATCGGATGCTTGAATTGAAGTACGTTAGGCTGACGTAGCTTCAAAGAAAATATCTAGTTTTGCTACCCATTGCTTAAACGTATCTTTTGTCAAGATCAGATATTGCACAAATTGGTTCCGAGAACCTCCTCTTTGTAATATTCATTAACTGCTGATCTCTTTTCTCCAATGCATTTAAGCATCCTGGTCCTTAATGTGGGATCGGTTGGCGCGGATAAGGATGGACAAAATTAGTTGGCCCACCCCCACGCCGTTGCCATTGAGTAAAACGACTGAGGCATGTAGCCAAGGCGAGCATTTACCTTTTGCAATGAGGCGAGGATAGGTTCAGTGATCAAATTTTCATCAAGTCTACTCTGCAATTCCCGAGGTGAAATTCATGTTATGGTTCTGGATGTATGTTAGGTTGGGCATTTGCATCGCATTCATTTGCATCACACACTTACACAATTAATTTTATATATGCTTACCCTGCCGTAAATGTCAAATTATTCGTTTTCTTGGCCTTAAATTGTATTGGGTATTATACAATATGTATTGTAGGATATTTTGTTATGAGTTTGTTAGAAGGTTTAGGGAATTTGCTTCAGGGTTTTGGCTCATGGCATTTGTGCCACAGGTGAAGAAGAAGAACTTTTTGAGGAGGGTGTGTTCATAAGGGAAGAAGATTTTGAGGAACAAGGTGAGTAGCAGAAGCCCGTCGAACCCAACAGCGCCGTTTGAAGAATTTGAAATTTTCTTCCTTTTGATCTTTTGTCAGTTTCCACGGGCGTATTGTAACTTTTTGTTTAAATTCTCTGGATGACTGTAATCGTTAAATATTTTGAACAAGTTCTGAACCTCTAATGATGTAATATTTATCATATGTAATTATGAATACATGGCTAGAATATCTCCCTTAATTATAGTTACGTATGTCCCGACGTGCCCGTAAAATGGGACGTCACATGATCTAATTATATCTCCTAAAGAGTCATATCCTAATCTTAACATAACACCTCTGAGTATTATAAATAGGAGAGATAGTCGTGCTTTTTGAGAGAATCAGATTAGAGAGAGCCAGACGCATTATTCATACTGCCATTGCTCCATACTCGATTAGCCTTCTTCTTCACCCAATTCGATCTCTCTCCGTTCTGTGTTTTCTGACTACTTTACATACTTCATCTCTCCATTATTATTTATTATTTGTCTATTTCAAAAGGACCCTACAAATGCTGTTAGTCTTAAGCAATTTAAGAGGGGGTGAATTAGGTTTTAAAAATAATATTAACTACTTAAAAACTTTTTAAAAAGCCATTTTAATTTCACACAATAAATATGGCAATAAGCACAAATAAATATATAGCAGTGAAATTAAAGAGGTAAGAGAGAGAAATTTGAACCAGACGTCGAGTATTTATAGTAGCTCGGCTTCTTCCAAGCCTATGTCCACTTTTCAAGACTCCCCTTGAGAATTTGCACTAAGATCGAATGCTTAACTGGTGCATTCAAAGACCTTTACAGCATGAAGATGTTTCTACAAACATACTATGTTTTTCTAAATACTCTTCCGCTCATTTTAAGAAATGTTGCACACTTTCTTAAAGATAACTAGAGTGACTCACTCATACAATAAATGAGATTGAGTAAATGAGAATATCACTCACAAACACTCCTTACAAAGAATTGATAATAAATGTACAGGGAAGTGAGTGATTCGGGGCTGGATGAGTAAATGTGAAGACAATGAACATGAGAGAGTTTGATAGCTTTTTATGCCCTTGATTTTCAACAATCTAGAATTTTAAACCTCTGAAATCTACTCCTTTTATAACCCACTGAAGTAAATGACCGTTGGTGATAGATGGAGGCAATTAATGCTATGAGAAAGTTACCATTGAACCAGTGCCATTTTTTGAAAACTGTCTCAAGTGTCGACACAAGACTCTTTGGTATCGGTCAAATTGGTGTTGGCTTTGGTTCTCAGACAAAAGTGTCGACTCATTTTACATGAGGTGTCGACTCAACTTTTGGTCTTCTAGATTCTACACCTTGGTGTCAACTCAGAGTCAATCTGGTGTCGACCCGCTCATTTCTTCAATCCTTGGTGTTGAAGCTTGGTGTTGACTCATATTCGTTGTGGTGTCGACTCAAGGCTTCATGTCTTCTGTGGTGTCAACTCATGTTTTTGTTGGTGTCGACCCAGGCAGAAGACTTTAGCTACTAGAATTTTAGTGTCGACACATATCTGCAGTGGTGTTAACTCGACCAAAATACTTTGGCTACTAAAATATCGGCTTTGGTCTTGACCTTAACTTTTGATTTTTCTACAGGATACCTTGGTGTCGAATCAAGTTTATTGCCGGTTTCGACATAAGATGTAAGATATCTGGAGAACTACTTGATGTCGACTTATAACTTCATTGGTGTCGACATAAGTTGGTTAGAGTCTCGGAGATTTCGTAGTGTCGACTAATGAGAGCACTGGTGTCGACACACGTTGAGTGTTGCCCCGATGGTGACTTAGTGTCGACTCATGTGACTCCTAGTGCCGATACGATCATCAGAAAGTCCAGAGGTTCTCTTGGTGTCGATTCATTTGTGCATTGGTGTTGACACAAGTTGATTTCCACTAAGGTTGGTAAGATGTTAACCCATGCATACGTTAGTGTCGACTCTTCTTGATCTTTCGGCCTTGATTTGGTGTCGACTCATCCTCTTGACAATGTTGACTCAACTTGAATTTTGGTCCAATACTGAAAGTGTTGATCCAATTAATCATTAGTGTTGACCCAAACTGTATTCCTGAAATGTCTCAAGTAAAGCATTAATGGTGTCAACCCTAAGTCTTAATGGTGTCAACACTTGAGTTTATCAAGCGGGTTTTGCCTATAAGTGTCGACTCAAAATGCTAATTAGTGTCAACTCAAAGGTTCTGTTCAAGAACCTAAGTGTCAACCCATTTAGCGTCAAGTATGAACTCAAATAGTAAAAGGTGTCGACTCAACATTTTTAGAAAATATTTAATTTAATTTCTTTTTAAACTTTAATTAGAAAATGTATTTTAATAAAATCATCAAAATTCATATAAAATACTCTTTGACTAACAATCTTTTCTTTTTTGATGATGGTAACATTTTCTAGAAAATATTTTTAAAAAGAGTTTTGGACAAAGGTACTCCCCCTTTATCATCATGCCTTAACAAATATATTAATTATGGAATAACTGATCATTCAAACATTAATCAATATAAGAAATGAAATCAATTAGACAATCATTCACATGATATGCAAAAAGTTATGAATTATCATACATCAATATGAAGATAAGAAATTCTGAAAAATTACTCCCAACTACGAATTTAACGTAGAAATGCTTCATAATCCATCAACCATCAAATTCATAAATAAAGAGTTTCATCCACACAATTAACCATACAAAACAACATAAATTAAAGTGTTTTTCAAAGCCACCATACACAACAGAAATTAAAATATTTTTCCATAACAACAGAAAAAATTATAAATCTTCTTTTCTTCGTCTCTTCTCCCCTTTTTTCATCATCGAAAAGGGTGTGAGTGTCTCGATACTCATCCATCTGTCACTAGAACTGTCACGCCCCAAAATTCAGAGTCATGTGAAAATTCACCAAACACCAATTTTATGAAAAATATAGGTTTTCATACATTTAAATTCGCCTGTTGAAATCAATGGAATACCTAACAAAAGGATCTCTCATAAATAAATAACATGTAGATCCAACATGCATACGATATATCGCCTTATGGCGTACAAAACCTGCCTTCAAGAACAGGCAAACCTAAAAGAAAAACTATAAAAGTCTTCTGCTACCACGGGCACCATCAGAGCTACTCCTCATGTACATCATCACCAGAAAATAGTTTTACAGACAATACCACCGGTGAGCCGAAGCCCAATAGAAACAAACTATAAAGCTGTAAAGCAGGAAATATGCAATCATATAGGGTGGGAGCTAAACTCAACCACAGAACCCAAAATGGTTTTTCACAAACTCCAAGTTTTCCCATAAGACTACACAAGTCTCCCAAAACGATTTTATTTCATAAAACCCATGTTTTGATCCTTCAAATAAGGTATTGCAACTAATGCAAATAATCAACCACAGTTAAGGAAAAACAGTAATCAAAACATTGTTCTCTCGTGGAATGTACCATCGCAGAAAAAGAAAAAGAATATGATCCTATGTACCGACTCCATCACAAGGGGATAGAGGTAGCAACTATAGACTCATATCCATTACCTAGGCCTAGAATCACTCACAACCTGCTAGGTAATGACAAGTTCTGAATGGATCACCACGACATAGCCACTCAAAAATCGAAAACATTTCACAATATATATTAAACATGTATATATAGATCCATCCATCAACATGGAGATCAAACAAAACATTTCTAAAATATTTTTCCCTATTTTCAACAAAACATTTCAAAACCTGAGACTCAACTACAAGAGTTAGCTCCAAACCTCCAAAACACCGAACGTTGAGATTTTTGTCAAAATCATCACTTTTTACCGTTTTCAAGAATGCCCTTTGAAAACCCAACATCCACAAGTTCAATATCATGTAATAAACTAAGAAAATAGTAAAACATGATTTTTATCCGAAACAAGGTTTAAACATAACACATGATATATAAGCATTTCAACCGGGAAAAAAGCATACAACTGAATGTAGCATAACCGGCCAACCGTCACTATCACATCCCAACACCTGGGTCACGTGAAACACCCACAAAAAAATCCCAAGGAATAAGAAATTTGATAAAAAGTTCCACAAATGGTGAAAAACAACCTTTCCCAAACATTTGACCCAAAACAGATGAAAAATAGTTTGAAAATCTTGATATACCTTCACTCTTTTGGTTATAACTTTTTCTACAAAAAGAATTTTAAGGTGAAAGAGATGCCAATTGAAAGAGGACTTTCGAGGCGTCGATTTGAGTACAAGAACAACCCAATTTCAAATCTGAATGTGGGAGATAATATCAAAACAAAATGCCCCGCGCAGCCAGTCAGCTCGAGCAGACATCGGGCGCTCGAGCGAGCTACCACCCGAGAAAAACCCAAAAATTTCTATTCTTGGTGTTCTAAGCCCCCAAACTCTCAAACACTCATTAACCATCATCTCAACCGTAAATTAAATCCTCCAAGCACCTTTTTAACACCCTCTGAATACTCAAACCCGAAACTATCACAGAACCTCGAAAGGAACATTTCAAAACCCGATTTCATCCAACCGAAATCAACACAAACGCCTTTTTAAACTAAAACCTGATTTAATAAAACATACATCGGTTGTCCATGCATTTTTAACTGGTCAAAATACCTATAATTGCACTTAATACCCTTTAACAACAGTAGAGTCTAAAATCTTACCTCGTTGAGCTAAAAGCTTGACGTCTCGATCCACGTGCAATAATGAACTTCGTCAGAATAAAATTCTGTCAGGATGAAAGCGTAGACCACAATGCCGATACTAAGAATCTATTGTCTGATCGTTGAAAACTGGACCCCGGACCCCCGAGAAGTTAGAGAGAAGGCAGAGAGAAAAAGGAGGAAACTTAGGAGTTAAATTTTGAAAATATCTTTCGAAAATATCTAACTCTAGATATTTATCGGCCTCCAAAATATTTTTTTTTTTGAATTTTTAAAATTCGCACCACAACTTCTCGCAGCCCCCGGACCAACCCTACAAAATCTCTAAACCCGAACATGCGTCAAAACCACATTTTTATAGAATCTCGCGCTAAGCCTCCATCGCTCAAGCGCCCAAGCATCGCTCGAGCGAACCCCTGCCGACATACTCCTCTGCCATACCATCGCTCGAGCGGTAACCATCCAGACCCACTCTCTGCCACCAGCCCGCTCAAGCGCACACCCACTGCTCAAGCAGTCAACACTGGGAGAAAAACTGAATAGAAAGAGCAAGATCAAACTTAAATTCTTACTCCCGTGAACACTTAGATCATTTCTCAAAAAAAAATGAGTCAGGGTCTCACAACTCTCCTCCTCTTAAAGGAATTTTGTCCCCGAAATTCAACACTGCAATAACACTGCAACTCAAGCTAAACACTGTCCCGCAACTACCAACAATCTCTGATACAAACCCAATAATACTGCACAACAGCAGAAATGTCCCCGCAACTGAAATCCCAAACCTGTCATCACACAAGGAAAACACGATGAGAAGATTCAATCTCCATACAGACTGCTCGCACGGGCAAGTTCCACTGATACTACTACCTTCCAGGAAACATCCATAAATATTATATCAAGATCCAACTCGTGCTGCCAAACCCCAACACAGAACTCTCGCTGAACTCAAACCACTCCGGCGACAAACGCATCATACGAGATCAATCCACCATGGTACTTGATCTCAAGCATGCTCTATGCTCGAACACAGAGACTATCACCTTCATCCTCATTGCCACATACTGGCTCAATCACACCTCACAATACACACCAAGGACTATCTCCACAAGTCCAAACACACGACGTCAAACTCTGACATCGGTCACAAAAAGTCACATGTTCCACACAAATACTTTTCCCAAGTTCTAACGATCACCGACTTTGATACCACATCGCTACTCTGTTGATGTTAACAACGCCATCACATAGCTGACACACCATTGTCCCATACGAGGTCCCACACAACTAAAAATCGACCTGGCATCATAGCCACAAGGTCACCTGACTCCAGCGAGTCACTCGACCAACACGTCCGCAAACAGAATATCTCATAAATATCTAAACACCTATATCAACCAAATCATAACTCCCGTGCAATAGCACGTCACTGCACATTACTGTACAACTCAACGTCTCACTATCCAATCACTGATACCAAGCCTACAGATCAATCGCAAATCAAACAAGATTGCCGTCGTCCGACAAAGAAAACACGATAACGGTCATCCAACAAGACAAACATGATGATCTTCATCCAACATCAATCCCATCGCAGAAGACATACATCAACCCCTTGAATCCCCAGAGTCGTTCATCAGGTAACTAACCAAGACTTACATCTTACATTCAGCCATTTCCCTCACATCCAAAACTCACACGGCCCTTCCGTTCCCAACCAAACAGTCACGTCGGTCCGAACAAGCCATACCAACCAAGGATTCTCCAGCATCCTACTCTCGGGACCACCATCTATACAAACAACCATTATGCCAAAGCACAACACTTACCACAGTCGATTATCACTCCTCGACTCCAAGAACTCTACACAGTTTCAAGTTCTCAAACAAAACAAAAGGTCAGACTCACAAAAGTCTACCAGAAATCCACCATACGCATATTATAGCCACACTATTCCAACAAAATTCCCGCTCTACCACGAGCTAGAAGCACAACCATATACACACGTAACGGTCAACGATCCTCAACTGATCGCTGCAAAGGAACTCTGTGTATCAACACTGACGTCCTTATTAACTAGCATCCCTGGTCTAACAACTCGACCTCACAAGGGACACAACCCTACTGGTTCAACCATCCGTTGAAACCATACTGACTAGGTTACCACAACCTATCATATTTACCATACTCATATGTACTCTTTTATGGTCTTTCACCGCGAAAAAATACGAACCCCATCATGTGAGTCTTTACGGTCTTTAACCGCGGGAGAAATCGAATCCCAAATCACATGCACAGATGTTTAACACCCAAGAAGCATGAAGAACCCGTCTTCCAATCACCCGATCCTGGCAATACACGTCCCTGAGTCACAACTCCAAGGGTCACAACACGGATACAAATCCACTAAGATTCCACAGTCTCAGGACACAACCAAAACCTGAACCAATCAAAACCTGGCATCTCCGTCTACCCGAGATAAAACAACTCGCAAACAATACGCACTAGACAATAGTCTACAAGAACTCTCTCTCTCCTTCCATCCAAAGGAAAGAAAAAGGCTAACAAGAAACCATGGCCAAACCTCAGCATACTGCCGGCGTACTCCCAGTACTCCTCAACACTTAGCCTCTAAAGAACTTTGAAAGTCCTACCTCGAGGCCACATCGACTACAGTCACACAGCTGCCGTCAATTTCGATCACAATACTCAGACCATCAGCTACACCAAACTCTCAACTCTTCGGCGTCATTAGCACACACGCGAACATTATCCATCTGCATACCTGGTACAACTCGTACCATTGTGCCTAAAACCTCACTTCACAAGGTTGCGCCACACCACCTAACTCTTGCTAGGCACACCACGATCACGACACGGCCTCTCCGAGTAAAGGAAACCTGATCCAGAGACCTCTCATCTAGAGTTACTAATAACTCCCACAACCATGCAAACACCTTCCGCACTTCCACTCTCAAAACACACCTCGACCACAGGCATCAAACCCTACAATTTCTCACCTATCATCCCAGGATGGCCAAATCACATAGTATACTGCTGAACCTAATCACTCCACACTTTGTTTTCATGGGTGAACAACGTACCCATCTCTGAACTTAAGGTGGAACACAAATAACTTTCGAGCATATCACACACGGGATACATCTTCTCAGCACTAAGCGAACCACACTGTCGAACTTGTCGACAATCCTTTCGAACCTCATGCACCCAACATGGTTCCCAAACATGATCTTCTGATCACTAGGATATCGACCAAACCACTAACCTGCATTCATGTAGGAATCTCACAGAGCTGATACTCGTCGTAGGAACCCTTACACATTTCAATACGGCCGTAACCCATGCTCCTCCCAGCATATCTGCAACTCATACTCATTCCCACATCCTTGAGCTCACACACTCGTAACTCAAGTCTCAAACCTCAGGGAGGTATACAATGTCCAAGGTCATCAGAACTACTCTGGCTACCAACAACATCCTGCTGACCACCATCAACATCCTGACTACCAGGGAATATCTCTAAAACCACTCACGTTCTGTTATCTCTACAGACACCCGACCAAGGGTTACTATGCTCCCATCCACTATGTTCCCGTCCATACTTCACCCAGAGTACACAGCTCATTAAATAGCATGGCTCACGACGTACCTAATCCATCACATGGCTGAAACCACGTGCACCAAAAGGCTATCCTTACAACTTTCGATAACTTACTCTTAAGCTAAGCCAGCTACCCAAGCCAAAGCCATCAACCAAGCTTCGACTATACCTGAACAAAACTCTGCTCAAACCCTCAACGATTTGCTAACCGAAGCCAACATCACACGGCTAAACCCAACTCACTGAGGAGTTCCACAACATACCAGGCGATCGACGCTCAACCCATACCGTACTTCTACAACTGATAGCAACTGAGTCGCACAACCAAATCCAAACCACGGTCTCACCATCTCCAAAGGGTGTACAAGTTGTAAAGAAAAAAAACATAAAACGCGATAACCTAAGGTCGATCTATCATGTTATCTCTATCACATACCACATAATTATGCTAACACATAGCCACAAAAACTATGCAGACACAACACCGATACCGAGGAGAACCGACAAGAATGACGCGTCATTTTGGACAATTCACTTAGATTCCTTGCTAAAAATCATGTCCGCAAAACGTGTTTCTAACTTGGCTCCCAAGTTTGTTAATCCAAACACAGGATGAATCAATCCTAAGGTCCAACCTCCATGCTCACATATTCACGACATCAACATGCTCATGTTCCAAACACAGGCAACCAAGCACACACACACATCCTCACAAAGTGATGCACCGTCTTCCCATGGCTCATAGGTATTGAAACCCAAAGCTCTGATACCAAGTTGTCACGCCCCAAAACCCAGGGTCACGTGAAAATTCACCAAACACCAGTTTTATGAAACATATAGGTTTTCATACATTTAAATCTGCCTATTGAAATTAATAGAATACCCAATAAAAGGATCTCTCATTAATAAATAACATACAGATCCAACATGCATACGATATATCGCCTTATGGGGTACAAAAATTGCCTTCAAGAATAGGCAAACCTAAAAGGAAAACTATAAAAGTCTTTCGCCACCGCGGGCACCACCAGAGCTACTCCTCATGTACATCATCGCCTGAAAATGGTTTTACAGAAAATCCCACCCGTGAGCCGAAGCCCAATAAAAACAGACTATAAAGCTGTAAAGCGGGAAATATGCAATCATATGGGGTGGGAGCTAAACTCAACCACAGAACCCAAAACGATTTTCCACAAATCCCAAGTTTTCCCATCAGACTACACAAGTCTCCTAAAATGGTTTTATTTCATAAAACCCATGTTTTCATCCTTCAAACCAGGTATTGTAACTAATGCAAATAATCAACCACAGTTAAGGAAAAATAATAATCAAAATATTATTCCCTCGCGAAATGTGCCATCGCAAAAAAAGAAGAATATGATCCTATATACTAACTCCATCACAAGGGGATAGAGGTAGCAACTATAGACTCCTGTCCATTACCTAGGCCCAGAATCACTCACGGCCTGTTAGGTAATAACAAGTTCTATACGGAGCACCACGATGTAGCCACTCAATTTACGAACGACAACCCGAGGGAGCTAAGCACCCAACCGTCTCAATTTACGGGGGCTAACCCGAAGGACCTGAGTACCTATGCTGCGCACATTTTTGGACTTACACCGAGGGTAACTCGTGCCAAGTACCCGTCATACCGGTACTTCTAGATAATCTTCTAAAAATCAAAAATATTTCACAATATACATTAAACATGTGTATATAGATCCATCCATCAACATGGAGATCAAACAAAATATTTCCAAAATATTTATAGATCCATCCATCAAGATGTATATACTTCCAAAATATTTTTCCTCGTTTTCAAAAAAATGTTTCAAAACCTGATACTCAACCCCAAGGGTTAGCTCCAAACCTCCAAAACACCGAGTGTTGAGATTTTTGTCAAAACCATCATTTTCCACCGTTTTCAAGAACACCCTTTGAAAACTCAACATCCACAAGTTCAATATCATGTAATAAACCAAGAAAAGCGTAAAACATGCTTTTTATCTGAAACAAGGATTAAACATAACACATGATATATAAGTATTTCAACCGGGAAAAAAGCATACAACTGCATGTAGCATAACCGGCCAACCGTCACTATCACGTCCCGATACCCGGGTCATGTGAAACACCCACAACAAACTCCCAAAGAATAAGAAATTTGATAAAAAGTTCCACAAAGGGTGAAAAATAACCTTTCCCAAACATTTGACCCAAAACGGATGAAAAACGATTTGAAAATCTTGGCATACCTTAACGCTTTTGGTCATAACTTTTTCTATAACAAGAATTTTAAGGTGAAAGAGGTGCCATTGGAAAGAGGACTTTCGGGGCTTCGATTTTCGTACAAAAACGACCCAATTCTGAGTCCGAACAAGGGAGATAACATCAAAATAAAATGGCCCATGCGCAGCCAGTCTGCTTGAGGGGACATCGGGCACTCGAGCAAGCTACCACCCAAGAAAAACCTAGAAATTTATGTTCTTGGTGTTCTAAGCCCCCAAACTCTCAAACACTCATTAACCATCATCTTAACCATAAATTAAAGCCTCCAAGCACCTTTTTAACACCCTCGGATATACCCAAACCTGAAACTACCACAGAACCTCGAAAGGAACATTTCAAACCCCAATTTCATCCAACCAAAATCAACACAAACGCCTTTTTAAAACCAAAACCCGATTTAATGAAACATACATCGGTTGTCTATGCATTTTAAACCGGTCAAAATACCTATAATTGCACGTAGTACCCTTTAACAGCAGTAGAGTCTAGAATCCTACCTCGTTGAGCCAAAAGCTCGACGTTTCGATCCACGTGCAAAAATGAACTTCGTTGAAATGAAATTATGTCCGAATGAAAGCGTAGACCACGATACCGATACTAAGAATCTGCTGTTTGATCGTCAAAAATCAGACCCCGGGCCCCCGAGAAGTTAGAGAGAAGGCAAAAAGAAAAAAGAGAAAACTTAGGAGTTAAGTTTTGAAAATATCTTTTGAAAATATCTAACTCCAGATATTTATAGGTCTCCAAAATATTTTTTTTTTAATTTTTAAGATTGGCACCACAACTTCCCGTAGCCCCCGGGACCAACTCTGCAAAATCTCTGAACCTGAACATGCGTCAAAACCACATTTTCATAGAATCTCGTGCCAAGCCTCCACCGCCCAAGCACCGCTCGAGCGGACCTCTGCTGACATACTCCTCTACCATACCATCGCTCGAGCAGACAACCACCGCTCGAGTAGTCACCATCCAGACCCACTCTCAGCCACCAGCCCGCTCGAGGGCACACCCACCGCTCGAGCGGTCAACGCTAAGAGAAAAACTGAACAGAAGAAGCAAGATTAAACTTAAATTCTTACTCCTGTGAACACTTAGATCATTTCCCAAAAAAAAAAGAAACAGGTCAGGGTCTCACATGAACGCCTTCTTCTCCTCTTGTTTCTTCTTTCTCTCTGCTGCTCTTTTCTTGGAGGACTGAGATTTTTCAAATTCTTTCCCTTTTTTCTCCATCTTCTCAAAGGTAGTGAGGAGTGCCAGGTCAGCTTCTCTCTTGAGCCTTGTTGCCTTCTCTACAACAGATTCCTTTTTTCTTGAATTGATTTACCCATGCATCCTTGAGCCAAGTTAGGTGTTCTTTGACCTTCCTTGAATTTTCTTAGACAGCGATGACAATCCCTTGATCATACTCCTTCTGAACTTGATGCAGAATTCTCATATTGGCTTATACAATATGGTCTTTGCCATATTCTGACTTAGAGTGTGACCAACCTCACAGGTGTGCTTAACCTCTCTCTTATGACCTTTCATTTTGTTGCTAAGAGCAGCAACACCTTCGACTACAATATCTACTCTGGCACTGAGATCAAAAATCTTAGAGCCAACCTTCTTGTGAAGGGACTCCAGATAAAAGAAAACTGAAGAGCTCATGTTCTGAATCAGTGATGTCAACTCAGCCAATTGCTGAGAGGATGGAGGAGTAGACTAGGAAGATGAGGCAACAAACTGAGGAGGGGGAGGATGTGCAGATAGGATGAAGTAAAACGAGAATGAAGGGTTAGGAGAAGGTGGATCAAATGGAATTGGAGAAATAAGGGATCTAGTATGTGGAGGAGGAAGAAGAGTTTGAGTGGTAGAGGGGGTGACATTTGAGGAAGAGGTAAAAGATTCATTTTGATCCAAACACCATTAAATTGAACGATGTGCATGTGTTTCAAAGAGGTTTTTTTGTATAAAGAGTGCTTAGAGAAAGGAATTCCTTTCTTTTTGGTCAAGTCCAAACCAAAGTACCAAAACACCTTAGTTAGGTACATTCCGTGCAGCAGAGAAGTGTTTGTTTTTTAATGAGTTTAAAGCATGTCGGAGATAAACAGAAAGCCTAGGTCAAACTTTTGACCTTCAAGAATACACCACATTATGAAGATGTACATGAATATCACATCCCCAGATTTTCCTAATTGGGGTAGAAAAATGTGATTCCCAAAGTGGTGTAGGAGTCTCATCTCAGGGCTCAATGAGTTGGCCTCGAGTGGTTTGGTTGGGTCCACAATCTCAACATCAAAAACTTGTTTCACAGGCGTGGAAAGAAAAGAATTCATAGGTTCTCTTTTTTCTGGTAACAAGGGACACGAATGTCTCCATTAGGGATACTAAGGATGGAGTTCATGGTCTTATAGTCAAATGAGATTTCAATGTTATTGACCTAGGATTTGATTTTTGTCTTTGTAGGGGGGTCAAAGATCTTCATGTGGCCGTAAAAGAGCATCAAAAGAGTCGGATAGTGGGGGTCTTAGATTTTTAAAAGGTTCGTCCACCTTAGGGTGTTGAACCATTGGGTGAAAACATATGCCCATGGAATCAAATAATGAGTAGTTAATGGATCTACCTAGTAAGATTTTTCGGTTGGCGAAGGAAATGTAGTACAGATTTTTTATCGCTGTCGACTAAAACCTCAGTGCCACTTCAAATCCCATTACTTAGTTGACAATTGTGAAAACCATTTACGTAAAGAAGTTATTTTTATTACATGAAAACCATTTGCATAGAAAACTTATTTTTATTACATTGATTTTGCTTGTTGTAAACATTACTTTTTATCCATTTATAATTAGTTTAATATTCTAAGATAGTATATTTATACAATACTGCACTTAATATTTTGATATAACTTTATTCATGCTTGGGTAATATTCCAATCATTTTATACAACGTTTTAATTATTTTTTTATCCCGAACGTTAATTAGAAATAATAATAATTATTATTAAAACTATAATGTAATTGATAAGTCATTTATACCAATTTTGAATATAGTCCAAGATTAATATTTAAAAATGTTACATTATGATTAAAAAATTATAATAATAAAGATTTATAGTAATATTATTAATGTGTTTTTGTTTTGGTCAGAATTGTAAATATCTTAACAATTGTTAATAATCAACTATTTTGAACACCGCTATCAGGTAAGTCACTTGATATCTGAATTAGTTGAAGTTTTAAATTATTGCTTTATAATGATCTATATGACATTGATATGATCAATGCATAACGAGATTGTTGAATGGTTGTGGAATTGTAAAATTATAGGGAATGAGAATGATAGTTTAAACGGTGTCTTGGCCGTTAGACGATGATAAAGTATATTAGTGAGGTGATCTAATGAGGGCGGTGAATCATGGCCAAGTGATTATAGAATGATCATCTCCACTTTGTTTCGTAAGGTCGCTCCCTACAATTAATTGCTGGTTGAACCGTTAAATGATATCATTCTGAAAATGAGGAACTAGTAATAACTCAGGCATCTATGCACTCACACTAGCATTGTTAATGGATGTTAATATTATGTTTTCAGGTGATGCATGACTGGATGAAGGAGAAGCATAGCTGGAGAAGAATATTTTCTGTCTTTGTTATCAAATTTTTGTAATATTACATGCTCGTAGGCTATGAAGTGAATAAGGTTGGATGCACCTATTAATATGTTCTAGGTATTTCTTTGAATGAAATGAGATTCTTAGGATGTTTGAAATGAAAACCTTATAGCGTTTTGTTATTAAGTTTTCTTTGTAAGGAATAAAACGACATTTTTGCAAATTTAATATGTTCTAAATGAACTTAGATAAAATGAAATAAAGAAAAAGAAAAGAGACTTTTTGTGGGTTTTAACTCATTGGCCGGTCACGGACTTCATTTGAAAATATGAGTTATAACATCATGTCACGCCCCAAACTCCGGGTCATGTGAAACACCCATAAGCAACCGAACATATCACCCAACCGAGAATACACTCTCAAAATAAAACATACATACATTATATATAATCACCAACCGACTTACATTACACGGCCCCAACGCTGAAAAACATGTTACAGTATACTTATTTAAAAATGAGCAAAAAGGAAGACTACAGATCGTCTGCCCCTCCGACACCTCCAGATCAACCTGCGTGACCAGTACTTAAAGAAAATCAAATCCCACACCGTGAGCCAAGGCTCAGCAGCAACTAGACGGGCATGCAGTATAAGCTAAACATGCTAGGAAAATAAGGTGCAGTTTTTGACTCTCTTTCAAGCCTTCAAAATGAGTTTTCACATGCAAATGCGAAAGCGAGGATAAGAACCAATGTCGACACACAAGAGCCCTGAAAATGGTGTGAAAATGATTTTTATATCATGACTCACATGAGTCTTAAAAACAATTTAAAATTGGTTTTATCCGTCGCACAATGCAGTTCATGCAATCCATATATCTTCTCGGACTTTCACCGAAGGACCACAACCCCTAACTATGCAACGCACACAATGAATGCAACCCGTGCAACACACACAATGCACGTAACTCGTGCAACACACACAACTTCACGAACTTTTACCGTAGGACTAGTATCCGCCCTGATCACATATCTTTACGAACATTCACCGTAGGACCATTATCCGCCCTAACTAGCCTCGTTGACCAGAGCCAACATATATCTTCACGGACTTTCACCGTGGGACCATTATCTGCCCCTCATATGCATATCTTTACGAACTTTCACCGAGGGACCAATATCCACCCCACATATGCAAAACAGATACAATTCTACATATTAACAGGCATCTCTACACATGCCTAAACCGCGGGATAAAATCGCAAACCTTATCGTAAGCCACGGGATGAAACCACCGACCACATAATATACCACTGGATAAAACCGCATATTGTAGAATAAAACTGAACATTACAGGATAACATTGAAAACTACGGGATAACACTGAATCACCACATGCATACTAGACCAGGGATTAAATGTATTGTTAGATCTAGGCAACCCAAGAGGGGGAGTGAATTGGATCTTTTAAAAAATAAATAACAATTTAAAAACTTTTTTCAAAAATCTTTTAATATAGCAATAAATAAAAATATGCAATTATATAAGCAATGCAAATATTAAAAGATGAGGGATAGAGAAAAAGAACTAGATACTAGGAATTTATAGTGGTTCGGCTTTATCCTAACCTACATCCACTCCTCAAGATCTCCTTTGAGTATTTTCACTATTCAGAATACTTCCCGGGCGTATTCAAAGTCTTTACAAGCTTCAAGTCTTCACTTGAGCTATCTGAATGTTTACGGGTACATTCACAAGCCTATGTCAGTTTCAAGAAGATCCTATGAAAACAAGCCTCTATTTTTTTCTAATCTCTCATGAACTCTTCTTTGATGAGTTTCACTCACTCACTCAAAGGCTAAAGGGTGACACACCCTTGATTACAATAAATGAGATATAATAAATGAAGAACACTCACTCTCTTTACAAGATTGATTTACAATAAAAGAAATGGTAAAGAGAGATGAGAAACAGGAACAGGAGTTGCAGCAATAAATGTGAGCTTGATGTTATTTGAGATTGGTTTTAACAATAGAACAGTAAATGCAAGTCTCCAATCTTCTTAAATGCTGAGAAGTAACTCTTTATCTAAGTTTTTGTGAGTTCTTGACCATTGGAGGTAGGTGGGAGCAATAAATGCCAAAAATTCATCAGTTGAGATCTACCGTATTTTGAATTTCTGTCTTTAGGATCGACACAAATAGCTTTGGTGTCGACATAAAGTGTCTAGGGCAGGGTTCTTCAAGTGATGGGTCGACACAAATCTTCTGAGGGGTCGACACAAATTCTGCACTTTACCTTCCAACGTTCTGGGGTCGACACAAATGAATCTGGTGTCGACTCGCTTGAAACTTCAGCATCCGGAGGAACAACTTCGTGTCGACTCAACTTGTCTTTGGTGTCAACACTAAATCTCTGTCGAAAGCCTCGGTACTTTTGTGTCGACTCAAATGTGCTTTGGGGTCGACACCAAAATTCTGCAGTCAGCTTCGGTTGTTTTGTGTCGACACAAATCTTCTTCGGGTCGACACCAAAATTCTGCAGGCAGGCTCGGCACTTTTGGGTCGACACGATTTGTCTTGGGGTCGACACCAAAAATCTGCAAGAGGTCTCGGTAGTTTTGTGTCGACACAATTTCCATTTGTGTCGACCCAAACTTCCGAAAACTGAAAGTGAGGATCTCTTTTGTGTCGACACAAAATTGATTTGTGTCGACACAAAATTGATTTGTGTCGACACAAAATGAGTCCTGAGCACTTCGGCACTTTTGTGTTGACACAAAATTAGTTTGTGTCGACACTAACTTTTTGGTACCTGAAGATCAACCAAAAAAACAGTTATGGTGTCAAACCATTTGATCAATGGGTGTTGACACACTTGATGAGCTTCAAGTATACTTTGCCTTAAATGTGTTTGACTTAATTTTCAATTAAGATCAACACAAAATATTATATTCAAAGAATACTCAAGTGTTTGAACCTTTTGAGATAAAAGTCATTTCTTTTGGGTTAAGGTGTCAACTTTGATTGTTCAAAATGTGTTAACACTTTCATTTTGAAAATATAAAATATTATCTATTTAAAATTATTTATTCTTATAAAATGAATTATGAAAATCATCAAAATCAAATTAAGAAGCCCTTGGGCTAACAATCTCTCATTTTTTGATGATTACAACCATATTACTATTTTTTAGAAAATAGTTTAAAATGATTTTCAATAAGGGTTCTCCCCTTATCAATATGCCTTAAACATTAAAAGTAATTTTACCATCTAGGTATACAATAGAGTGAAAGCATATGATTTTTAACATAATTTGCACAAGAGATCAAGAAGTATTCAGAATTTATTCTAATTTGTGCAAAATAGTGAATATGTGCAAAGTAATTTACCCAATCACATTCAAATTTCATATTCAATCCATTCAACCACACATTATATGAACAACAAGATATAATCAATCACAACAATAAGCATAAGAACAATATTTACCATTCATAAAAAAAAATTTGTTCAAGCATCCACAGCAATTAAACTATTCAATCCATATAAGCAATGTATGTTGAAAAGAAAAAAAAACTATTATAACTTCTTCTTCTAGCAAAAAAAAATGTATGTTAACTCCCCTTGTCTTCTTTTCTCCCATTTTTCTTCTCTTTCTTCTCCCCTTTTGTAATCTTCAAAAAGTAAGGCTATTGTCGTCCATGAATTTCTTGAAATCCTTCTTGGCTTTGACTTTCTCTTTGCTTGCGGTGGCTCGTTCTTTAGCGGCGCATGGTCGTTCGTCTTTGGCTTCTCCGATTGCGAGGGCTTCCCAGCGAGCTGCCATAGCCAGGTCTGCTTCGCGCTTGAGTCTCGCTGCTTTTTCTTCTTTTGTTTTCTTGGGCTTGAATTGATTTGCCCATGCCTCTTTTAGCCATTTCAAGTGTTCTTCCATCTTTTGGGAGTTGGCATGCACCGCAATGACGATGCCTTGGTCATACTCCTTGCGCACTTGATGAAGGATGGCCTTGTTGCAATTGACAATAGATGCAATGTTCTCATCCATTGTTTTGCAGAGGGCTCTCCCTGCATCAGTTGCATTTTCCACATCTCTACGAAGTCTTCAGTTGGTCTTGTCAAGGTGTTTTACTTTCTCATAGAGGGAGGAGATGGTATGATGTAAATCAAAGAAATCATAATCAACCTTGGCTTGGAAGAGAGTGACTTTTTCAGATAAGGAGTTGATTGAAGAAAGTACTTCAGAGAAATCCACTTGAACAGGGCCAGTGGATGATGATGCAGCAGCAGGGGGAACAGGAATTGAAGTGGTGTGTGGAGGAGCAGCATGAGATGGTCCTGGAGTGTCAAATGAATCTTGACAGACAGGATGGGAAGGAGGAGAATCAAGATCTATGGGAATGGAGGAAACATCACGAGGAGGAGGAGGAGGAGTTCTGACAGATGATGGGGTACCTCTGGGAATGGGGGTCCAAGCACCATCCACACATGCAATTTGCAAATGTTTTAGGGAGGACTTCCCATACAAATCATGTTTGGAAAAGGCAATGGCCTTTTCCTCAGAAAGTTTGACCTTGAAGTGTCGAAACACTTTGGTCAGGTACATCCCATGTGGAAGAGAGGAATTTTTCTTCCCATGGGAGTAAAACATATGGAAAATAAAAAAAAACCTAGATTAAGATTTTTCTTCTCCAGAATACACCACATAATAAAAATGTGCATGTATGAAACGTCACCAAATTTTTTCATCTAGAGCAGGAAAATATGGTTGACCATGTGGTGAAGAATGCGCATTTCAGGTTTCAGGGTGTTGGCCTCTAAGGGTTTGAAGGGGTCAATGTTATCATTCTCAAAAATATTTTTGACACATTCCTCAAAAGAGAAGCCATCAACCTCAATAGGTTTCTGGCTGTGATAGA
>JAOTRH010450748.1:4354-30596 GCA_034768845.1 Heliamphora exappendiculata | reverse complement strand
TCGCTATTTTATATTTATATTTGTAATAAATGTTTATAATTTAATTGTGATATACATTATCTTATTTTGTATAATTTTTTTATATGAAGAAACATAGATCTTGATGCATTATCCAATTTAAATAATACAATTGATGGAGATATTTGTCTAGCAAACAGTGCAACAACGCACACTATTCTTCGTAATAAAAAAATATTTTATAAAATTAATATTGACAAAGGCTAATGTCAATACAATATTAAGATCTGCAAAATTAGTTGAAGGGTCCGGAAGAGCTAATATTATATTACCGAAAGATACAAAACTTTGTATTGACGACGCATTATATTCTACCAAATTCAAAAAAAAATCTGTTAACTTTTAAAGATTTACGTCGTAATGGTTATCATATTGAAACTATAGATGAAGATAAAAAAGAATATATTTGTATTACTTCTACTATTTCTGGTAAGAAGTTATTATTAGAAAAACTTCATGCCATTTTCTTCTGGATTATATTACACCACAATAAGATCAATTGAATCACATGTGATGCACCAGAACTGCACCGCTCCTATATTATTTATACTATGGCATGATCGCATTGGACATTCTGGATCAATAGTGATGCATCGAATTATTGAAAACTCACATAGGCATCTACTAAAGAACTAGAAGATTTTTTTAGTAAGTGATTATCTATGTGCTGCATGTTCACAAGAAAAACTTATTATTAGACCATCACCCTCAAAAGTAATTGTTGAATCCTCAACTTTTTTACAAAGAATTCAAGGAGACATTTGTGGTCCTATACATCCTTCATGTGGTCCATGTCGTTATTTCATGGGTATAATAGATGCATCAACTAGATGGTCGCATGTTTGTTTAATCTCTACTAGAAATATTGCATTTGCTAGATTGCTTACTCAAATAATTAGATTACAAGCACAATTCCCAGATTATCTAATTAAGACAATTCGTCTAGATAATGCTGGTGAGTTTACATCGCAATCATTTAATGACTATTGCATGTCCATTGGGATTGATGTTAAGTATTCTGTTGCACACACTCATACTCAGAATAGTTTAGCCGATCTTTCATTAAAAAGCTTTGGCTAATTGCTCGACCTTTGCTTATGAGGACAAAATTACCTGCTTTTACTTGAGAACATGCCATATTACATGCGGCATCTCTAATTCACGTTAGACCAACCGCATATCATAAGTACTCGCCATCACAACTTGTACTTAGTCAAGAACCAAATATTAGTCATATAAGAATTTTTGGTTGTGCTGTTTATATTCCTATTTCACCCTCTCAACGCACTAAAATGGGTCTCCAACGTCGACTTGGGAATTATGTAGGTTTTAATTCTCCTTCCATTATTAGGTATTTAGAACCACTTACCGGTGATGTCTTTAAGGCATGTTTTCATGATTATAATTTTGATGAGTTAGTTTTTTCATCATTAGGAAAAGAAAAATCACAGTTTGAAACTCAATTTGAAATCATTTGGAATGCTCCAATGCTATCGCATCTTGATCCATGTACTAATTAATGTGAACTAGAAGTTCAAAGAATTATTCATTTGCAAAGTATTGCAAATCAATTATTAGATGCATTTACTGACACAAAGAGAATAATAAAATCTCATATACTAGCTGCTAATGCTCTAGCAAGAATTGATATTCATAGATCGAGTGATATAGCAACAAATGAGTCTAAAGCATGCCAGAAGCGTGGAAGACTTGTCGGAGCCAAAGATAAAGTTCCCTGGAAGAGGATGATTCAAGGCAAAGAAGTTAGTACTCCTGAAGAAGTTGTACTCACTAGTGCCCCATAAGAGGCGAAATTTCCCAAACAAACAACCCTAGAAGCGGAGCCTCTTGAAGAGAGAGTTCAAAATGATTTTTCTCTTAAAGAGGAACAGGTATCTGAAAATAATGAAATCTCAACACATTACATGAGTACAGGAGAAATTTGATATAGAAATAAAATGGTTATCGACAATGTATTCTCAATTAAAGTTTCTCTTGACATTACTAGAAGTAATGATAAAAATGAGCCACAAACCGTTGAAGAATGTCGATGTAGAAATGATTGGCCATTATGGAAAGAAGTAATTCAGGCAGAACTAAATGCTCTAATAAAACATGAAGTATTTGGACCTGTAGTCCAAACCCTTAAAGGGATACAACCAGTTGGATATAAATGCAAATTTATACGAAAACGAAATAAGAAGTATGAGATTGTAAGATACAAAGTACAATTGGTTGCATAAGGTTTCTCACAAATACCCGATATTGATTACGAGAAAACGTATTCACCTGTTATGGATGCAATCACATTTAGATTTTTGATTGGCTTAGTGGTTACAAAAAATTTGGATATGTATCTAATGGATGTAGTTACCACATATTTATATGGATCTCTTGATACTGATATTTATATGAAAATTTTCGAGGAATATCAAATGTGTAAAGTATGTAATTTAAAATCTAGAAGTATCTATTCGATCAAATTACAACATCGTTATATGGGTTAAAATAATCTGGACGCATGTGGTACAATCAACTTAGTGAATATTTAGTTAAAGAAGAATATGTGAATGATTGAATATGTCCACGTGTTTTTATTAAAAGGATAGAATTTGAATTTTCTATTGTCGCAGTATATGTAGATGATTTGAATCTTGTTGAGATTTCAGAAGAGTTGACAAAAACTGTTATTTATTTAAAGAACGAGTTTGAAATGAAAGATCTTGGCAAAACAAAGTTTTGTCTCGACCTACAAATTGAACATTTGCAAAATAGAATTCTTATACACCAGTTTACATATACAAGAAAAGTTTTGAAACACTTTTCTATGGATAAAACTTATCCTTTGAGCACTTCTATGGTTGTTTGATCACTTGATACAAAGAAATACCATTTTCATCCTCAAGAAGGTGGAGAAGCACTTCTTGGTCTTGAAGTACCATATCTAAGTGTGATTGGGGCCCTTATGTATCTTACAAATTGGACAGACCAAATATATCATTCTCTGTCAATTTATTAACAATATATAGCTCTGCGTCAACTCGAAGACATTGGAATGGAGTTAAACATATATTACGATATCTTCAAAGAACAACAGACATGGGTTTGTTCTATTCAAATGGATTAAAACCGCAGTTAATTGAATATGCAGATACTAGTTATGTTTCTGATCCACATAAGGCTCGATCGCAAACTGGATATGTATTTACTTATGGTGACACAACTATATCATGGCGATCTGTAAAACAAATATTAACTGCAACTTCTTCAAATTACTCTGAGATATTGGCAATTCATGAAGCAAGTCGAGAGTGTATTTGGTTACGATCAATGATTCAACATATTCGGGAAAAATGTAGATTTTTCTCTATTAAAAATACTCCAACAATATTGTATTAAGATAATGCGACATGAATTACACAGATCAAAGGAGGCTACATCAAAGGTGATCGGACTAAGTATATTTCTTCAAAATTCTTTTATACACATGAGCTCCAGAAGAGCGGCGGCATTGATGTTCAGCAAATACGCTCAAGTGATAATCCAGCATTTTTATTTACAAAATCATTATCAACTGCAATATTCGGAAAGCTAGTAGAGAGAATTAGAATGCGTCAACTTAGGGATTTATCGTGCAAAGTTGAGGGGGAGACACTTACCTAAATAACATTAGTAGATTGTACTATTTTTCCTTCGTCTAAGATTTTTTTCCACAGGATTTTTCTTAGCAAGATTTTAATGAGGCAATCTGATGACATTTATCACCATGATGGAAATATAAGAATATTGTACTTTTTTTTTTCTTCACCAAAGATTTTGTCTCATTGGATTTTCTTTGATAAGGTTTTAATAAGATATATTCTTAGTGTATTGTCAATTATGAAACTGGACGCGTAATGAATGACAATATTAATAGTCTTCAGGAATGACAATATTAATGTTAATGCGCTAATTTCCTTTCATGTATAAAAGGAAGAATACTCTGTAATATAATTGATGGATAAAAAGAAGAAACTTAAAAGAGAAATAAATATAAATGATCCTGAAGATATATGATATAACTGTTCCTGTATAACTAGTTATTTTTACATATTTGTGTTCTGTATTTATTTACTAGTCTAAAATTTTGTTAGTTTATTATTTTTACAACAGTATCCTTATTTTTTAATGTTAGCAAATTATCTCTTTTATGATTATACTCTTGTAATATTGTTTTTCCGCCCTTTTCTACCCAATTAGATACGTAGATGAGATAATAACACAAATCTTGGCCCCAACTACATTCCTTCGCTTTATTGCCATTTTTAATCATATTTCAATATGTATGTATGGATGTCCCATTAATTTAATTTTTGATATATATGCTTTTTTATATGTATGATATTCTCAATAAGATCTATAATTGAAACGGTTCAATTCACTAAAATTGATCACAATTGTAATGACCCATGTGAATAATTGGCCCAATAACTTGAATAAATAACTTAACAATGAAATCTAAAATTCTTAAGCTCAAGTTATTAGTAGTAGCGTACAATTTTTTTTATATATCAAACTTAATTTCTATCTTCCACCGATATGGGATATGATATCATAATATCCCTTACTCAAATACGCGGCGCCGCTTGTCGTGTTGCCCAAGTTCTCCCTTGGTTGGGACGTGAATAGCATTCCATTAGCGGATATAAAGTAGCCTATAAACATGCATAAAGTATTCAACCTCGGGGTATCTACTCCTCTTTGGAGCCTTTACTCTTCTATCCACGCTGCAGTGAAACCCTACATGGGAATCACTGTTGGCTCTAATACTTTTTGTAACAACACAAGTGAACCACTGACCTAATAACTTAGATAAAAAGTTTAATAACGCTGTCAAAAATTCTTAAGTCCAAGTTATTAGTAATAGTTTATAAGTTTTTTTATATACCATATTTAGTTTCTATATCTTACTGATGTAGGATGTGTTATCACAACAATAAACATTATAAAAAAAAGAGGGATCTCTCTATTTATTTGAAAATGGAGAGGATTTGAATCCCACTTGGAGGGACAGAGTTAGAACTTCTCTTTAGAGGGAGTGTATAAAAAATAATAATTTTATTTTTTTATTTAATAATAAAAAATAATTAAATTAAAGGGTTACTCAAAGATTCTATTAAAATATTTCTCCACAAGTTAAAATTTAATGGTAAAGCATATTATTAATGTACAATGACAATCATCAAAATTATAGATTCAAATAAAATTTTCACAAAAGTTTTACACAATAATATACAATCATAATCAGGATTCACAAAATCAAAGAAAAGAATACATAATTAAAAAATTGGTCAATGAAATCAGAAGAGTCTTAAACAATTTATACTCATCAAATTAATATAAATCTTAAAAAATTCACATACATATATTAGTACTTACCAATAATATATAACAAAAACAAAAAAACAAAAAAAAGAAATTTTATAATTTAAGAAAACAAATTTTCAATTTAAGGGAAATTTTTTTTAAAAATATTAAAATTGTTAAAAATATAAATAAAATTTGACAAAAATTCAATAGGGCATTGGCCCCCTTTGTCTCCAATGCCTCCTCTGGGCTCCATGTCGCTCTGCCCATGCACACATGTATATAACATGCTATCATCTTGTACTTATCTTATTATATAAAGCTCAGGAAAAGAAAGTATTGTCGAGGTAGGTTCTTTTTAATTTTTTCCTGACAATTTTTTGCTCATTAATTTTGAAGTTATTTTATTTTTGTCGATGCATTCTTTTTTTATTTATTAATTTCGGTCATAAATATATTTAAATTTGGTGCCTCTTTCTTATTAAAAACATAAGCCCCCATTTTAAATAAAATTAATAATAATAATAATAATAAGAAAAAAAATTGTTCTCTCTTGGCAATGGATGTTAAAGACCGTGGCGTTTGAAGTCTTCTTCAAATCTGAATGACACAAATTCATTTTTAATTCTATCAAGTGACTTGTCAAAGGTCCATAAAGGAAGAAGTTAACAATAAGAGACCCACATATAATATTAATATATCTATTAATTTGACTATTATTTTTACTTCATTTCAAAATAATGAGGATAATGATAATTGAATGGATTGCTTATTCAAAGTCCCATTAAAATAATGAGGAATTGCATCAATGGTTTGTTGCTGGGTTTGATTCAAAGTGAGTTATGTGAACTTGAGCAAGTTGCAGGTTAAAGAAATGTCAGAATAACCCCATATATACAGGTAAGTCATATACAATAAATAAAAGTGCTACTAAATATTTTTATATATTGATATTATATAATTTTGATTCACAAGCATATTATCAGATTTATAGGGATTTGCAAAATTAAAATTTGGAAAAAAATTCAAAAATATACAATCAAATTCACAAAATCAAATACAGGTTCACAAAAATACACAATCCGAGTATATATCAAAATACAATATGCAATTACATTACTTAGCCAAAAAATATATATATAATTAGATTGTATGCAAAAGTTCAATGCACAATTAAATTCAATATAAAAACGCAATCAATTCATGTTAACCGATTACAAAAAATACAATAATTTGACGATTAACGTTTGTTTTTCATTTTTTTTGTATTCACAGTTGCTTATTGAATTCATGTTTTACGTCTTTGTATGAAAATTCTCACATATATTGCTAAGTTTCATGAATTTGGGAGAAAAATGTATATTGGATCCAAAGACTAAATAAAAATCAATTGAAATTGAGAAAAAAGAAGAGTTAGTGAAATAGACAACGACTAAATCTATCAATGGTGTCAAAGTCAAAAGAGGATACATAAGACCGGGTGAGAAACAAAAAGTGCTGCTAGCAAGAATAGGCAAAATTATAATTTAGAAGAAGCAAATTTTAAAAATAAAAAGTAAAGTGGGGGCATTGCACCTCTGCCCCTTCATACCTTAGGGCTTATAGTTCTACTCTCATGCAACAACTCAATCACTTAGACTTGTCGTGGATATCAAGTCACGACTCGACTAAATTCAACTCACAAGTCACAAACCAGTCACAAGCAAGGACAAGAACAAAAAATAATCAACCAACGATGCCTACGTTCACGGACTCACTTTTACTATTGATTTGAAGATTACAAGAGGAACAATGTCCTTGATGTTTCTCTAACGCTAAAACATAACATTCCGCACTTTACATAAAGGTTCTTAGGTTAAAACATAACCCTAGCCACCGCACAACAAAACCTGTTCTGCGACGGTTCACTCAAGTGGACCCTTGTTCACTCGAGCTGTCACTAACCCGAGACCACCTGCGTACAAGCCCGCTCGCTTGGGCCCATAGTCGCTCAAGCTGTCACTAGCCTGAGACGAACTGCATGCAAGCCCGTTCGAGCGGACTCCTGACCGCTCAGGCGGTCACTAGCCAGAGAGAATTTTCTTCACCCTCAACAAATCTCCCACTTAAAGTAAAATCATTCCAAGTCTTCTACAATCCAGAAAATCCCAAGTCCCGTGTGAGCCAACCTCTTGTCTTCTAAACCCGAAGATTAATGGAAGTTGAACCGTCCCTCAACTTCTCCACTGTCACAACCTTTGTGATCACCCAAAATTCGTCTGCGACGATTTCAATTTTGTTGCCAACTTATTGCGAAACCCTGGAAAGATCTACCGCGACGATTTTGTGTCGTCGCCGAAAGATCCACATTTACTGATGATAGAATTGTCGATAATGACCTACCTTCGCCTATTAAGGCATTCGTCGCTAATGGTAATTATCCACGACAAGCCAAATTCATCGACAATGATGTCTCTTCGCCTACAAGGCCAGTCGTCGCTAATGGTAACTAATCAACGACAAGGCATTTTTTTTTCCAATGACCTATCTTTGCCTACAGAGTGGTCGTCGCTGATGCTCCCAGCTCGTCAGTAATGGTCACATTTGCTGACGAAACATATGTCGTTATATAGTCACAAAAAGCACAATATATTTTCAGCGACAAAAATCATTATTGTCGCTAAAAGTAAACTAGAAACAAAATTCTCATAATTAAACTATAATATTTTTTTTGCAAATCATACACAAAAAACCTGTATAACATAATAATAATCATCACTAAATGCATTCTCATCAATTCAATTCGCCAAAAATTTAATCATAATAATGTAATTCAAAACATATCCGAATAAAGTAACAAATTCCAAATATTTATCAACTGTTCAAAATATATCCAAATAAAAATGATATAAACTACAAAATAATTTCTCAATTTCTCAATCCCAATAGCATGATTATCGCTTCAAAAGCACAATAGAATCCCCGATTCGTATCTGTTATAAGAAAAGAAAAAAAATCATTGTTAAATCTTATGAAGTAAACATAAAATTAATGAAATTAAGAAAATATAAATACGTAAATTTTCTTTTCATTATCTAACCTAAATTTGGATTGAGGTGCCCATTATTTGTATAAGTTTCTTTGGCCTAGTAATATGTACATGTCCGTGCCTAAGTCATCGAACCGCTAGTTTATAGTCTTATGAAATTTTTGTGGCTTTTTAAGTTTTAAGATTAATAAACCTTCATCTATTTCTCAAATCGGACATTGAATTGACCTGTGGTTTGTTTTCACAAGTCACATTATTCTGGATTGATGTGTTTGTGGGAGTTTTAGAGGCATTTCATGACTTATCCCAAGTTTTGACCTCTTACGGCATTTTTGCAGCTTTTTAAGTTTTAAGGTTAACAAACTTTCATCTATGTCTCAAACTGGATATCAAATTGAAGTGTGGTTTATTTCTATAAGTCACATTACTCTAGATTAATGTGTTCGTATGGATTTTAGAGCTATTTTATGGCTTATTCAAAGTTTTGACCACCTATGGTATTTTTGCAATTTTTAAGTTTCAAACTTAACAAATAATTCTCAAATCGGACGTCGAACTGACATGTGGTTTATTTTTACAAGTCACATTACTCTAAATTGACATGTTTGTACAAGTTTTAGTGCCATTTGATGGCTTATCCAAAATTTTGACATCTAATTCTCAAAATCTTGAAAACCCATTCGATAACTAGATTAAGTTTTATTATTATAGGTAGATTTACAAAAAAGAGCTCGATCCACCACTACCATTGTCACGTTGGGACCATGACACTCCCATTTGGTGAACCACGAAATCTTGAAAAGCTTTGAACTTCTTGTTTTTCGCTTCAATCGTTTCTTGTTGCTTCTTTATTGACTCTTGTTGCTGTTTTATTGACTCTTGTTACTGCTTTATCATTTCTTCTTGAATTTTGTTCACCTCATTCAATGTTTCCACAATGTGACCAAGAATTGGAACTACACTAGCCTTGTTGATGATATTAATAATGTACATTTAGAATTATCTCTAAATTGGAAATTTGGGCACAGCTTACCTCATATTATCATACTATTTTTCTACTTATTGATCCAAAATGCTAAATTGTTGTGGAGAAAAAAAAAAAGAAAAATGCATATTCTATTGTTTTTAAATGTGGATCTAAGCATATATAAGGGGGAGGTCCTACTGATTGTAAATGTTGCATCCCATTGGCATATCATAGCCCCTCATTTACTTTTGAATACAAACAGTAGAATATGTATTTTAAAAGGCTTGCAAGTTTCAAGTGATTTTAGTGTAGAAATTAAGAGGCTGGCACTGAAGCACCCTGAAGCAACTAAGTTCCATTTCACACAATCCTTCATGTTTCCCAATGCTTGACATCCCATACAACCTCTTTCATAAGAGCTAACAATTTTATCATCTCCTAATCATGCACATCTCTATGAAGTAGAATATCCTAATGACATGATCCCCATCCCTTCAAAGATATCTGGCCATAGAAACACCCCAATCAACTGCCTCCTGATAGACTGCCAAGAAGGCAACTATCAACCTCTCCCTACACACCAAACATCTGCCCAGAATTTCACTATGCTTCCTTCCCCCACCACCACACTAGAGAAACCAATCAATTGATCCCAACCCTTCATACACTTCAAAAACAAAGTAATGTTATGTCCAATCACCCACCACCCCCACCCCAAAAAAAACATAAAACTCGAGCATAGAAACAAACTAATGTTAATGACAATGTATTTTTAGTTCCTTTATGTTTTCCAGATGATATTTAAATCGATTATGTTCCGCGATTACCTTTTTATATATAATGAAGAGACAAACGGCGAAGGGCGCAACGGCGATGGTTTACAACTCAAGGAGCAACAGCGACGAGTTGAGGTGTAGTCGGCGTTGGCGGCAGGTTGAGGTAGATGCGGAGGTAGGGATAGCGATGGCTTAAGGTGGAGGCAGAGGTAGAGGCAGAGGCAGGACAACTATGGCTTCAGACGAAGGCGAAGGTGAGGACAGCGGTGGCTTGAGTCGGAGACAAAGGCGCTGGCTTGGGTCGAAGACCAAAGTACTGGATTGGGTGTTGGAGAGGCAATTCCAAGCTGCTAGGGTTTAGTTTACTGTATTGGGTTCCTTAAGCACGCAATTAGATTTCGTTTAAGCGCGTATTTGGGGAAAACTAATTTATTAGAGCTGGAATTAAAGCTTCAGCGATGAGACCTTCGTCGCCCAAGTTACTTTGCATACCTACAAATTTTTTTAGATTTGGCATGAGTTTTAATCCCTTTTTGCGATGAGATGGGTAAGTCGTTGCGCAAATAGAGACCTTTGCCAACGAGAGTGGCTCGTCGCAGAACATGAACATCCCTACGGCGACGACATTAGTTGATTCGTTGGCAAAGGATAACTTTTAGCGATGCATTTATTTGTCGGCCCAAATCTAATTTGATCCTACCAAATTTAAGGGTTTTGCGGAATTTTTCACAAGCCATTTGCGACCACATACAAGGCCATTGTGAAATAGTATACCATTTTCCAATGAATTAACTTGTCGCAAAAGGCCCTCATTACATTTAGCGACGAAGTATCAAAAGTTGTTAGAGATGGTGCATTTTTTGTGAGAAAATATGCTATTTATCGCAGTTGGTTGTTGCTGATTCTTCTTTTTCTTATAGTATGAACATGTCTATAGGATTTTTGTTCGTATGAACTCTCTCTAGATTGAACTGCCCATCTTCTAGTAAAGACCAAATAAAGTAATACTTTATATCGATGTAGTTGGTCCTTGAATGAAATACCAAGTTCTTTGCCAAGTGTGTAGTACTCTGACTGTCGCTATACAGCTGGCACTTGTCCTGATCTCTTTCCAATTCTTTTAAGAAATTCTTTAGCCAAATCAGCTCTTTACACGTTTCAGTGGTTGTGACATATTCTGCCTCGATGGTAGAGATTGTCACTATCTTTTGTAACTTGGAAACCCAGCTTACTGCTGCACTGCCCAAGGTAAACACATATTTTGTTGTACTTTTCCTGCTATTGATGTCCCCAGCTAGGTCTGAATCCACGAACCCTTTCAGCTGAATCCCCGAACCCTTGTAACATAAAGCATACCCGTAACGCCCCTAAGATACCTCAGAATCCACTTAACTGCTTTCCAGTGCTCCTTATCCAGATTTGACATGAACCTGCTCACAACTCCCACTGCATAGGTGATGTCTTGTCTCGTGTAGGTCATGGCATACATCAGACAACCCACGACTAACGTGTATGGTACCTTTTCCATGTAATTCTTTTCTTCGTCTGTGAGAGCTCCCTGTTCCTTTGAAAGTCTGAAGTGACTTTCCAAAGGCGTGCTAACAAACTTAGCACCTTCCATGTTGAAACATTACAGCACCTTTTCAACGTACTCTGACTGTGAAAGTTTTAACTTTTGACTCTTCCTGTCCCTGCCGATCTTCATCCTGAGCATCTTTTTGGCTTCTCCAAGATCTTTTATAGCAAATTCCTGGGATAACTATGCCTTGAGATTTGAAATCTCATCCATGCTGCATCCTGCAATCAGCATATCATCTACATATAGTAGGAGAATTACATACGAGTTGGCAAATTGCTTGATATAGCAGCAATGGTTACCATAGCATCTGTTGAACCCTATATCTGCCATAAAGCTGTCAAACTGCTTGTACCATTGCCTGGATTCCTGTTTCAACCCATACAAGCTTTTCTTCTATTTGCACATCATTTCCTCCTTCCCGTTTTACTGAGTACCCATGTGGCTGCTGCATGTAGATCTCTTTCACCAAGTCACCGTGGAGAAACGCTGTCTTAACTTCTAGCTACTCCAAATGCAAGTCTTTTGTAGCAACTATACTCAGAACTATCCTGATGATAGATAGTTTTACAACTGGTAAAAATACTCCATGTAGTCATTTTTTGACTTATGTTGAAAACCCTTGACTACCAGTTTCGCCTTGTACCGCTTGCTCCTAACTTCTTCTTTCAACCTGTAGACCCACTTGTTTTTTTCAAAGCATTCTGGCTCTTCACTATCTGTCAACAAAAGATAGTGCAATAAAGGTGAATATATAACTGTAGGTCTGCTGACTCTAGTAGACCTCCTGATTATGGGAGTCTGCGGCTCTGTCTGTAGAGTTGGCTATCTATTCACATCTTAAGATTCCAAGGCTTTCCTAGACGATCCTTCAAACTTAGCATAGTCTGACTCGTCTGCTGTTTCATCATTCTAATCTTGTGTATTTTTATACAAAACTGACTCATTGAAGATCACATTCATACTCCTCGCAACTTTCCTACTTTTTGGATCCCACATCTTATAACCGTAGCTATCTGTATCGAAGCCAACAAACACACATTTTTGAGACTTGGGGTCTAACTTGCTCCATCTTTTGACTCAATGTGTACATAAGCTATGCAACCAAAAATGCGTAAATAGAAATTTTTTACCTCTTTCCCAATCCAAACTTCTTATGACAATCCATAATTCAATGCAATTGAAGGCCCCCTATTTATCAAGTACACTGTTGTACTCACCGCATCTGCTTAAACCTACTTTGGCAACCCAAAATGTAACCTCATACTTTGGGCACGCTCTATGATCATCCTGTTCATGCATTCTGCCACTCCGTTTTGCCTCAGTTTCATCAGAACAATTTTTAGTCTCCTGATCCCGTTAGTTACACAGTAATCTTCAAATTCCCTATTGCAATACTCGTCGCCGCTATCAGACTTTAGACACTTTAATTTTAGACCTGTCTCATTTTCAACAGATGCCTTCCAGTTCTTGAAAACAATGAACACGTCTGATTTATTCTTACAAAAGTAAATCCATAACTTTTTTCTAGTATCGTCAATGAAAGTTACGAAATACTTCGAGCTACCCATAGAGGGTACCTGGATAGGTCCACAAATGTCTGTGTGCACCAGCTCCAATCTGTCGAACTTTGGAGTTTTTGCCAGCTTTGTAAAGCTGACCTTTTTTTTTACGCAGTCTTCACAGAATTCTAAGTCCACTGACTCAATATAGGGTAAGTTCCCTTTATGTGCCATAACTCTCATCCCCTTTTCACTCACGTAACCGAGATTTCTATGCCACGTGCTGGTGTTTTCTTTTGATACTGCCAATGTTATGCTACTGTAAGAACCCAACGATACATAGAGTGTACTCTCATTCTTTCATCGGGCTAAGACTAATGGTCCCTTACTCATCTTCGAGGAATCTCCCCCAAACGGCGTCCCAATTATAGATTACGACAACTGACCCATTAAAATCAAGTTCCTCGTTAGATTGGGCACGTGTCTAACATCCTCTAGCTTTAATACTATACCGTTGGCCTGTGTTATCTGTACTTCACCCTTTCCAAATATACTGCAAGCCTCGTCGTCTCCCAGATACACTTTCTCAAAATTTTCCTTCACATACTCGTCAAGAATATCCATACGGGCAGTGGCATGGAATGACACTCCCAAGTCAACAATCCAAGAATCAGTTCTACAATCTAATGCATAAATCAAAGCATTTGTATTTTTCTCATCAGAAACATTAACAGTAGCCTTACCACATTAATTTCTCATCGCGCTGTTTCCTTGGAGCTTTGCAATCCTTCTTGAGATAACCTTCTTGTCCACAATTCCAACATCCTATCGACTTGTCCCGAGCTTGCAATTTGCCCAATGATTTGGATCTGTGGTTTTTTTGGCCTTTCTAATTCTTCCTATCATTCTTTCTTCCTCTACCTTCGGCGTTCAATGCTGATCCAGATGTTGACCCTTCACCTGTTGTTCTTTAGTTTGATTCCTCTCCAAAGATGAAACTAGCAACTTCCTTTAACTTTAACTTAGACGAGGAGTTGCTGACTGCGATAACTAAGCCCCTTCAGCTTTCTGGTAAATTGGATAGGAGAGCTAGGGCTCTAACTTCATTATAAAAGTTGATCCTAACTGACTCCAACTGGTTTACGATAGAATTAAACTCGTTGAGATGCTCTACTATAATGGCGTCATCCACCATCCTCAGATTGAATAGCCTCTTCGTTAAGTATAGTTTATTTGATGTAGAATGCTGATCATATATCTTTTTCAGCACTGACAATAATCCTGTCATCGTCTTCTCTTTTGCGATATTGGAGATCACCGACGGTGCGAGACTCAGTCGCACAGTCCCTAACACCTTTTGATTCAATATTTCCCACTCAGCCTGTGTCATCTTCTCTGGTTTCTCCCCAAACAATGGTTCGAACAAGTCCTTCTAATACAAAACATCCTCGATCTGTATCCTCCAAAGGGTGAAGTTTGAGCTGTTGAACTTCTCAATCTTGATCTTCCTATCATCTTCCATTGTCGCATTCTTCAACCTCCGAACCTTGTTCTGATACCAGTTGTTGTGGATTTCAAGTCAAGACTTGACTAAATCGAACCCACAAGTCACAACGTTGAAGAACTCAACCAAGCCACAAACCAGTCACAAGCAAGGACATGAACAAAAAGCAATCAATCAACGATGCATACATGAGTTTTACGTGGTTCGGCAATGGTGCCTATGTTGGAGGCAAAACTGTCAAGATTAATATTTTTATAAACAATTTTTGGCAAAAAAAATAACTGGGCAGGCAAACACCGAAATAGGCTCAAGATAAAACTTTTGACGTTAAACGATCAAAATAAAACTCGTGCAACCAAAGTTAATTTAGAAGAATACCTTTTGTCGATCTATTCTTTAACTACAACTTGATTCCGAGTTGAAGCACCAGTAAGATCTTCTACAGTATTCTCTTATGCGATCCTCGAACGTAGTATGCGCTACGGACTATCGAGAACTTGTACCGGCAGAACCCCGATATCTTTCGTCTTGAAAGACAAAAAATATGATATATATGATATATGAGATATGATCTATCAATCTCAAACTGATTCAGTCTACCCACGTATATATAGGGCTACAACAAGGACCTGGGGAGTAATTATGAGTAAGACTTCCAGTGGAACACAGATACCTACTAGCGATTTCTGCAATTATGGAAAGACGCAGCAGTTTTTGCAATTTTTATAAAATACTAAATTATAGTTCACACCATTAAAAAGCTATAATTGCACCATGACCCATAATCTCAAGACCTTCTTGTATTGAGCTCTTATTATTAAATGTTTATCATTTTTTTTTACGTTAAGATTTTTTATACCCGCTAATTAAATTTAATTACTGACAATTTAATTTAATCGATATCTTGATATTTCTTAAGCTCTTCCGCTTAATTTATTTGACCGCCGGATAATTAAATTTACCTGTAGTGTTTGGCCCGGTCAAAACTTATAAGTATCCTTAAGGGGGTATCGTCCATCCCGATCTATCAGAACGTGGATTCCGTCAATAATTAATATTTGCCTTATAAATAATACCGCTATCCAACTCACTTGGAATATAGACTCATTTATGATCGCATCCTCTAATGAATCAAAATAATGAATATTAAATATATAAAAATCAATAATTATTTCAGGATTAAGAGAATAAGCACTATTCATAAAAACTTTAGGGTGCAAATTAATTTATATAGTTAGTATAAAATTAATTATCCCAAATGTCCCGTTCAATACACACAAAGTGTACTAGCACAGAGAGTCGGAACAATAGACGATGCTATTATCTATTTTTCGTAATTAAGACAGGCCTACTAAAACTCTGTGCTACAGTCGTACCGATGGTATGCCCATTTCCATATAAACTGTGAACATAAAACTTATATTCTGCAAGAACCTAAAATCTAATCTTCTGTGTGTAAGCCGTACTATACACACCAGATTAAATACTATACAGAATATCGAACATCCATGCATAACATTAAAAATGATACACATACATTACTCATAAAGATTCTCATAAAATAAAAAATTAATTTTATTAAAAATAAAATTAAATACTAAAAATATAGTTTTCAGTATACCAACCATAACAATCTCCCACTTATACTCAAAATTATGCTGCTATACATCTGACTCTCATACCCTCTATATGACTATCAAAAGTTTTAACCGGTAAACTCTTGGTAAAAGATCTGCAAGATTATCTCCAGATGTAAGCTCTATGTCTGACTAAAAATATGAGTCTGTGTACCCCAAAAGTACTAGACTTTCTTCCTGGTTTGGCGTTGGGATTTAGGAATTTTTAAAAAAGTGGTCAAAAATAAAGAATTTCAAAGATGTTTAGAAAATATTTTAACACCTTGAAAGCCAAATTTTGAAAACTCTTTTTTGTTGAAAATAAAGTCGCCACTTAGTTTTTGAGAAAAACTAAGAAAAATAAAAATAGCTACTGATCTTGAAAATATTAACCAGAGAAAAGGGTTCGGGGGCTAACCATGAGATCGGAAAAGGTGTTAGGCACCCCGTTTGCCCAACCATGAGATTAGTCTCTCCTAATCATCATTGGTTCGTTAATAAAATTTTATAAATGCATGCAAATAAAGAAAACGGAGGCAAATAGGGAACATTCAAAATTAAATATGAAAAATACATAACATATGTACATACCATTCCAAATTAGAGCAAATAAAAAGGGTAAAATCTTAAGTCCTAAGGCATGCAATTTCTAACTAAAGGATAATGGAACATTCCCACATGTAATATTCACAAAAATAGGTTAACTATCATGATTTAAATAAATGAGCAAAAGCATGGTAGAAATTGTTAAAATTACCTAAACACGAATTTGCTTCAAAAATAAGCTAAACTATTTTAAACATAATACTAAACTAGCATGCATAAATTATAAAAAGTATAACCAAAACAAAAAATATGTGAAATTCCTACATTAAAAAGAAAACTTACTAACAAAAAAATTTAGAAATAAAGGTTTTATAACAAAAAAAAAAGAATTAAAGGAGAAGAAAAACTTTACAAAAGAAAAATTATGCTAAAATAAAAAGATTAGAAAATACTACTTAACTATTTACATTTTATACTTTAAAAGAGACAAAAGAAAATAAAAGAAATGGGAAAAAATTATACTACCATTTAAAAGTACAAAAAAACTTGAAAGTATTTTTGTGATTTTTGCATTTTACCAAGAATAAAAGAAAATAAAGAAAAGGGTGTTGAGAAAAGAAAATGAAGCTATAGAAAAAGGGAAAGAAAATAGAGCTTTTATAAGAAAAATAAATACTACACTATAAGAAAAAGAAGACAAAAATATATTAGTATTAAAGATTAACTAAAGTTGAAAGAAAAAGAAGTACTAAATTAAACATTGTAAGGAAGCAAATAAATAAAATACTAGGAAAAGGAAAGTACATTATTATTGGAAGAAAAGAAAAAAAATGGAAAATAAAAGCTTTAGAAAAAAAATATTAAACTAAAAAGAAAATAAAATAGAGCATTAACTTAATGTTACAAGAAAAGAAAAAAAAATAAAAATAAAATAAAGCACTAGTAAAAGAAATTAAACTAACTAAAAAGAAGAAAAGAAAATAAATATTAGAACATTAAATTTACATAAAAAGAAAAAAAAGCGAAGAAATTTAATACTAGAATTAAATTAGTGTAATATTGATAATTGCAACCATTTTTATGAAAGTACTTATATCATAACAATAACGATATTATTTAGTTGTATCGTTAAATCATGTTAGCACTAATTTGATGAATTAATTAAAGAAAAAGATAATGTACTTAGTATGAAAGTGTAAACTAAGAAATTAAAATAATTAAATTAAATGAAGCGATATAAATGATGAACAAGATTAACTATGTAAATAAAAAAAAATACATAAATTGAGATTAAATGTAACTTGATCACCTCAAAAGAGAGAAAATAGGGTTTAAAAGACCGGGGATCCAAGAGAGGTACTTGGATTGCTTAAGAATTCTCAAATTGGGGGAATGTGCTTCGTTGTGCCAATCATTGAGTGGTGATCCAAGCAAGGCTCCAATGTAGGTGTCGGAGGTTTGGGACTCGATATCTCGGCAGGGATTCGGCGTCGGAGCTCGGGATTGCGCGATATATTGGCAGAGTCTCTCTCACCCAAAATTCATACTGAATACGTTCGTTGGGGTACGGTATTTATAGAATTATTCAACCAATGAGGTGTCGCCACGTTTTGGGACACGCCAGGCCATTTAGAGTTGGCAGTCGCCATGTTTTTGGAAGGTTCCTCAAAGTTCTATGGCGGTCGTCACAATTGAAGTTGGCGGTCTCCATGATGAAAAGTGACGGTTGCCACTTGTGGCTAGGGTTTCCACAAAGTTCTATGGTGGGCGCCATAATGAGAGTTGGCGGTCACCTTACTTGGGCAACAAGTTTCGATGGTTTGACAAAATTTCATTGGTTTGAACGTCCTGGGTTTAAATACTGAGCTTGGATCACTTTTCGAGGATTGTATCGAGGCACTAATTCACCTGTTTTCATCATCGAATTCGCCTAAGATTAGGCGGAGTCAAATTGGGGTGTCTGTAGTTGCCCCACTTTGATATAACTTGCATAACAACGCGTGAAGCAGTTTATATCAAAGACCTAAAGACAGCAACCATTTGACCAAGCTGTCAATCTTAGGCCAAATACACACAAGCTTGCATATGATGTTGGTCGTACTCAAATTTTTATCAAGCTGCCTACGTACCCCCTTTACTAGGGATCAGACCAAAACGTAGTTCCTGAGGAAAAATGCAAGGATGCAAGATAAGAAACATGATGCAGATGCTTAACATGAACAAATGCTAACATGATGCAGATAGGTAAAGTGTAATGCAAACACAGGTCAGTTTAAGGTCATGAGGAGAACCGACGAGTTAGTTTAAGGTCATGAGTAGGATCGACGATTAAGTTTATGGTCACGAGGAGTACCGAGTCAGTACATGGTCATGAGGAGGATCGACGAGTCAGTTTATGGCCATGAGGAGGACAGAGTCAGTATATGGTCATGAGGAGCACCGACAAGTCAGTTTATGGTCATGAGGAGAACCGAGTCACTTTATGGTCATGTGGAGGACCGAGTCAGTTTAGGGTCAGCAGGAGAACTGAGTCAATTTATGGTCATGAGAATGACCGATGAGTCAGTTTAAGGCCGTGAGGATGACCGATGAGTCAGTTTAAGGTCGTTCGGAGAACCGAAGAGTCAATTTATGGTCATGAGGAGGACCGATGATTCAATTTAGGGTCATGAGGAAGATCGAGTCAGTTTATAGTCATGAGGAGGACCGAGTCAGTTTGTGGTCATGTGGAGGACCGACGAGTCAGTTTATGATCATGAGTAGGACCGAGTCAGTTTATGGTCATGAGGAGGGCCGAGTCAGTTTAGGGTCATGAGGAGGATCGATGAGTCAGTTTAAGGTCATAAGGAGGATCGAGAAGTCAGTTTAAGGTCGTGATGAGGACCAAAGAGTCAGTTTATGGTCATGAGGAGGACCGAGTCAGTTTATGGTCATGAAAAGGACTGATGAGTCAGTTTAGGGTCGTGATGAGGACCGACGAGTCAGTTTAGGGTTGTGATGAGGACCGATGACTCAGTTTAAGGTCGTGAGGAGGACCGTTGAGATAGTTTAAGGTCACGAGGAGGACCGATGAGTCAGTTTAAGGTCGTGAGGAGGACCGATGAGTCAGTTTATGGTTATGAGAAGGACCGAGTCAGTTTGTGGTCATGAGGAGGACCGATGAGTAAGTTTAGGGCCGTGAGGAGAACCGATGAGTCAGTTTAAGGTCGTGAGAAGGGCAGACGAGTCAGTTTATAGTCCTGAGGATGACTGAGTCAGTTTATGGTCATGAGGAGGATCGATAAGTCAGTTTAGGATCATGAGGAGGACCGACGAGTCAGTTTATGGTCATAAGGAGGATCGAGTCAGTTTATGATCATGAAGAGTACCGACGAGTCATTTTATGGTCATGAGAAGGACCAATGAGTCAGTTTAAGGTGATGAGGTGGACCAACGAGTCAGTTTAAGGTCATAAAGAGGACCGACGAGTCGGTTTATGGTCATGAGAAGGATCGACGAGTCAGTTTAAGGCCATAAGGAGGACCGAGGAGTTAGTTTAAGGTCCTGAGGAGAACTGACGAGTGAGTTTATGATCATGAGGAGGACCGATGAGTCTGTTTAGGGTTGTGAGAATGACCGATGAGTCTGTTTAAGGTCATAAAGAGGACTGACGAGTCAGTTTATGGTCATGAGGAGGACCGACGAATCAGTTTATGGCCATGGGAAGGACTGCGTCAGTTTATAGTTATGAGGAGAACCGAGTAAGTTTATGGTCATGAAGAGGACCAACGAGTTAGTTTATGATCATGAGGAGGACCGAGTCAGTTTGTGGTCATGAGGAGGACCGAGTCAGTTTAGGGTCATGAGAAAGACCGATGAGTCAACTTAACGTCATGAGGAGGACCGAAGAGTTGTTTAAGGTCATGAGAAGGACCGACGAGTCAGTTTATGGTCATGAGAAGAACCGAGTCAGTTTGTGGTAATGAGGAGGACCGAGTCAATTTATGGTCATGAGAAGGACTGATGAGTTAATTTAGGGTCATAAGGACGATCGATGAGTCAATTTAAGGTCGTCAGGTGGACCGATGAGTCAGTTTATGGTCATAAGAACGACTGAGTCAGTTTATGGTCTTGAGGAGGATCGAGTTAGTTTGTGGTCATGAGAAGGACCGACGAGTCAGTTTAAGGTCATAAGAAGAACTTACGAGTCAGTTTATGGTCATGAGGAGGACCGACGACTCAGTTTAAGGTCGTGAAGTGGACCGATGAGTCAGTTTAAGATCACGAGGAGGATCGATGAGTCAGTTTGAGATCATGAGAAGGACTGACGAGTCAATTTAAGGTCATGAAGAGGACCGACGAGTCAGTTTAAGGTCATGAGGAGGTTCGATGAGTAAGTTTAAGGTCGTGAGGAGGACCGACGAGTCAGTTAATGGCCATGAGTAGGACTCACGAGTCAGTTTAGGATAATAAGGAGGGCCAACGAGTTAGTTTAAGATCATGAGGAGGACCGATGACTCAGTTTAAGGTCGTGAGGAGGACCAACGAGTTAGTTTATGGTCATGAGGAGGACTGAGTCAATTTATCATCATAAGGATGATCGATTAGTCAGTTTAGGGTCGTGAGGAGGACCGAGGAGTTATTTTAAGGTCATGAGGAGGATCGACGTTTCAGTTTATGGTCAAGAGAAGGATCGAGTCAGTTTATGGTTATGAGGAGGACCCACGAGTCAGTTTATGGTCATGAAGAGGACCGAGTCAGCTTACGGACATGAGAAGGACCGAGTCTATTTAAGGTCATGAGGAGGACCGATGAATTAGTTTAGGGTCATCAGGTGGACCGATGAGTTAGTTTCCGATCATAAGGAGAACCGAGGAGTTAATTTAAGGTCGTGAGGAGTAGCAACGAGTTAGTTTATGATTATGAGGTGGATCGAGTCAGTTTATGGTCATGAGGAGAACCAAGTCAGTTAATGGTCATGAGGAGGACCGACTAGTCAGTTTATGGTCATGAGGAGGACCGAGTCAGTTTATGGTCGTGAGGAGGACCGACGAGTCTGTTTAAGGTCTTGAGTAGGACCAATGAGTCTGTTTAAAGTCGTGGTGAGGACCGACGAGTCAGTTTATGGTCATGAGGAGGACTGAGTGAGTTTATGGTCATGAGAAGGACCGATGAGTCTGTTTAGGGTCGTGAGGAGGTTCGATGAGTCAATTTAAGGTCATGAGAAGGACCGACGTGTCAGTTTATGGCTACGAGAAGAACCGAGTCAATTTATGATTCTGAAAAGGACCGACGAGTTAGTTTAAGGTCATGAGGAGAACCGACGAATTAGTTTATGGTCATGAGGTCGACCAACGAGTAAGCTTAAGGTCGTGAGGAGGACCGATGAGATAGTTTAACGTCACGAGGAGGACCAATGAGTTAGTTTAAGGTCGTGAGGAGGACCGACGAGTCAGTTTATGGTCATAACGAGGACCGAGACAGTTTATGGTCATTAGGAGGACCGAGTCAATTTACGGTAATTACGAGGATCGAGTCCGTTTATGGTTATGAGGAGGACTGATGAGTAAATTTAGGGTCCTGAGGAGGATCGATAAGTTAGTTTACGATCGTAAGGAGGACCGACGAGTCATTTTATGGTCATGAGGAGGACCGAGTCTATTTATGGTCATGAGAAGGATCGAGTCAGTTTATGGTCATGAGGAAGATCGACGAGTCAGTTTAAGGTCATGAGCAGGACCGACAAGTCAGTTTATGGTCATGAGAAGGACCGACGAGTCATTTTAAGGTCATTAAGAGGACCGATGAGTAATTTTAAGGTCATGAGGAGGACCGACGAGTCAGTTTTAGGTCATGATGAGGACCGATAAGTCATTTTAAGGTCGTGAGAAGGACCGACGAGTCAGTTTATGATCATAAGAAGGACCGAGTTAGTTTTTGGTCATAAGGAGGACCGATGAGTTTGTTTAGGGTCGTAAGAAGGACCGATGAATCAGTTTAAGGTCATGGAGAGGACCGACGAGTCATTTTACGGTCATGAGGAGGACCAAGTCAATTTAGGGTCATGAGGAGGATCGAGTCAGTTTATAGTTATGAGGAGGACCGAGTCAATTTATGGTCATGAGGCGGACCGACGAGTCAGTTTATGATCATGGGAAGGACCGAGTTTGTTTAAGGTTATGAGGAGGATCGAGTAAGTTTAGGGTCATGAGGCGGACCGACGAGTCAATTTATGATCATGGGAAGGATCGAGTTTGTTTAAGGTTATGAGGAGGACCGAGTTAGTTTAGGGTCATGAGGAGGACCGATGAGTCAGTTTAAGGTCATGAGGAGGACCAAAGAGTCAGTTTAAGATCGTGAGGAGGACCGACGAGACAGTTTATGGTCATGAGGAGTACTGAGTCAGTTTATGGTCATGAGAAGGGCCGAGTCAGTTTGTGGTCATGAGAAGGACCGATGAGTCAGTTTAAGGTGGTGAGGAGGACCGATGAGTCAGTTTTAGGTCGTGAGGTGGACCGACGAGTCTGTTTATGGTCATGAGAAGAACTGAGTCAGTTTATGGTCATAAGGTGGACCGAGTTAGTTTGTCGTCATGGGGAGGGTCGACGAGTCAGTTTATGGTCATGAGGAGAACTAATGAGTCAGTTTATGGTCATGAGGAGGACCGACAAGTCAGTTTAGGGTCGTAAGAAGTACCGAGGAGTCAGCTTCAGATCATGAGGAGGATCGATGAGTCTATTTGAGGTCGTGAGGAGGACTGATGAGTCAGTTTATGGTCATAAGGAGGACCGATGTGTCTGTTTAAGATCATGAGAAGGACAGATGAGTCAGTTTATGGTCGTGAGGAGGTCCGACGGGTCGATTTATGGTCATGAGAAAGACCGAGTCAGTTATGGTCAAGAGGAGAAGAGATGAGTCAATTTACGGTCGTGAGAAGAACAAAGGAGTCAGTTAAAGGTCGTGAGGAGGACCGACGAGTCAATTTATGGTCATGAGGAGGACCAAAGAATCAGTTTAGGGCCGTGAGGAGGATCGATGAGTCTGTTTAAGGTCAGAAGGAGAACCGACGAGTCAATTTTTAGTCATGAGGAGGACCGAGTCAGTTAATGGTCGTAAAGAGGACCGATGGATTAGTTTAGGGTCATGAGGAGGACCGAGTCAGCTTATAGTCATGAGGAGGATCGAGTCAGTTTATGGCCATGCGGAGCACCGGCGAGTCTGTTCATAGTCATAAGGGGGACCAAGTCAGTTTGTGGTCATGTGGAGGACCGTGTCAGTTTTATGGTCATGAGGAGGACCGGGTCAATTTAGGATCATGAGGAGGACAAATGAGTCAGTTTAAGGTCATGAGGAGGACCGATGAGTCAGTTTAGGTCGTGAGGAGGACCGACGAGTCAGTTTATGATCATGAGGAGAACTGAGTCAGTTTATGGTCATGAGAAGGACCGATAAGTCCGTTTAGGGTCGTCAGGAGGACTAATGAGTCAGTTGTAGGTCGTAAGGAGGACCGACTAGTCCGTTTATGGTCAAGAGAAGGGCCGAGTCAGTTTATGGCCATGAGGAGGACCAATGAGTCAGTTTAGGGTCATGAGGAGGACCGATGAGTTAGTTTAAGGTCGTGAAGAGGACCGATGAGTCAGTCTTTGGTCATGAGGAGGGCCTAGTCAGTTCATGGTCGTAAAGAGAATCGATGAGTCAGTTTAGGGTCATAAGGAGGACCGAGTCAGTTTATGGTCCTGAAGAGGACCGACGAGTCAGTTTATGGTCTTGAGGAGGACCTAGTCAGTTTATGGTGATGAGGAGAACCGAGTCAGTTTAGGGTCATGAGGAGGACCGAGGAGTTAATTTAAGGTTATGAGGAGGACCGATGAGTCAGTTTAAGGTGGTGAGGAGTACCAACGCATCAGTTTATGGTCATGAGATGGACCGATGAGTCAGTTTAGGCACGTGAGGAGGACCGATGAGTCAGTTTAAGGTCGTGAGGAGGATCGACGAGTCAGTTTATGGTCATGAGAAAGACCGTGTCAGCTTATGGTCCTGAGGAGGACCAAGTCAGTTTGTGGTCATGAGGAGAACCGATGTGTTAGTTTATGGTCATGAGGAGAATCGATGAGTCAGTTTAAGGTCGTAAGTAGGACCGGTGAGATAGTTCAAGGTCACGAGGAGGACCGGTGGTTCTATTTAAGGTCGGGAGGAGGACCGATGAGTTAGTTTATTGTCATGAGAAGGACCAACGAGTCTGTTTAAGGTCATAAGAATGACCGATGAGTCAGTTTAAGGTCGTGAGGAGGACCGAAGAGTTTATTTATGGTCATGAGAAGGACCGAGGAGTCAGTTTAGGGTCATGAGGAGGCCCGAGTCAGTGTATGGTCATTAGGAGGACCGACGAGTTAGTTTATGGTCAAGAGAAAGACCGAGTCAGTTTATGGTCGTGAGGAGGACTGATGAGTCAGTTTAGGGTCATGAAGAGGACCGATGAGTCAATTTGAGCTCGTAAGGAGGACCCACGAGTCAGTTTTTGATCAAGAGAAAGACCGAGTCAGTTTATGGTCGTAAGGAGGACCGATGAGTTAGTTTAGGGTCCTGAGGAGGACCGAGTCAGTTTATGATTCTGAAGAGAACCGACGAGTCAGTTTATCGTCATGAGGAGGACCAAGTCTGTTTATGGTTATGAAGAGAACCGAGTCAGTCTAGGGTCATGAGGATGACCGATGAGTCAGATAAAGGTCATAAGGTGGATCGATGAGTCAGTTTAAGGTCATGAGGAGGACCGACGAGTTAGTTTATGGTCATGAGATGGACCGATGAGTCAGTTTAGAATTGTGTGGAGGACCGACGAGTCAGTTTATGGTTATGAGAAAGACCGAGTCAGTTTATGGTCATAAGGAGGACCAAGTCAGTTTATGGTTGTGAGGAGAACCGACGTGTCAGTTTACGGTCGTGAGGAGAATCGATGTGTCAGTTTAAGGTCGTAAGTAGGACCGGTGAGATAGTTTAAGGTTACGAGGAGGACCGGTGGTTCAGTTTAACATCGTGATGAGGACCGATGAGTTAGTTTATGGTCGTGAGAGGACCAACAAGTCTGTTTAAGGTCATGAGAAGGACCGATGAGACAGTTTAACGTCGTGAGGAAGACCGACGAGTCTGTTTATGGTCATGAGGAGGATCAAGGAGTCAGTTTAGGGTCGTGAGGAGGACCCATGAGTCAGATTAAGGTCGTGAGGAGGTCTGACGAGTCAATTTTTGGTCATGAGGATGTCCGAGTCAGTTTATGATCATGAGGAGGACCGATGAGTTAGTTTAGGGTCGTGAGGAAGACTGAGGAGTCAGTTTAAGGTCGTGAGGATGATCGACGAGTCAATTTATGGTCCTGAGGAGGACCGA